>JAPYMA010001620.1:0-29983 GCA_035041965.1 Anisakis pegreffii | reverse complement strand
TGAGAGATAGGCTTGCGAGATGTGTCATTTTTCTGAAGGCACAAATGTAATATGAAAGTAGTTTGGAAGTGGTGGGTGGGATAGCATCAAGCATGGATAATGGGTACACTGGCATGTTAGGCAAATTTGAGCTTCTATACCGTAGGGTGTGAACTGCTTTATGGATGTGGCAGTAGGTCTGGAAAGTTCGCCTGGACCACTCATCTTGAAGAGACGAGTTGCTATAGCGGTGACTCGAAGACATTCTCCCTCGTAGTGTGATTCGATAGCAGTCAGGCTAATGTGAATATGATTGATTGTATGCTGCCAATGGTTATATTAAACTGCAATCTTTTATTGTGCGTATGGGTGTTCCCAACCCGTCGAGCTGCCAACAAGAGGGGCTAGGTTTAGGTTAATGCGACAGGCGTTCCCCGCCTACTGGCAGTCTAGGCGAATCGGGGAGAAATAACTTAAAATATGCTATCGATATTTACCCGAGTATCGGTAGCATTCATTCTTCGAAATATATCACGGGCGTTCCCGGCCCGGGAAAGGCGCCGATTTGACCGGGGATAGGGCTTGCGCGTGAGTTGGCCTGAGTAGTGCCTTCGGGCATTTGCTCAGGTAACGGGGGTTCCCGGACCCACCGTGCGCACTTTCCCTTAACAGGGGGGAATTTTATCGGGTTGATCATTGGCTGCATGTATGAAATCATTCCACTTAGTTTGAATGTTATTGAATACATTATTAGGGGAAATCTCTCAGGTGTTTGTGGTTACTCGCCGAAGCTTATCTATGTGTCACGTTCATACTGCATTCATACACTTCTTCGATATTAATTAACTTCTTTTCCATTGCCAGTATAATCATTTCCTCTCGCTGGTGCTAGTGAAGTGACTCGACAATACTAAAACATATCACTTGTGCCTTCAGGAGACTGAACATGATCGCGAGTATAAATCTCAGCTTGAGGTTAAGCCAGGCATATGCAGCTCAGCACATATATGGAAGCTTAACTTCTTTCCTGACTGAGAGCACAAGATCTTCCCAGGCTCAGAACTGACAAAATAATGGACTCTCAAATTGTTGTACTTATAAAGGACGAATGTTGAACTAAGATCCGGAGAATTTTCAAAGCATTATCATCGCGGGCACTCAAATGATAACTTTGACATTTGAGAATTAAGGAGCATTGAATGGAACCTTCTATTGATTGAGTATTTCTAGTTCAGTCAGCCTCAAGCGTGCGTAGATTTAAGTTATCAGCACGGAAAATGTTTGCCTTCTTAGTTGCTCTGCATTGTGAGAATCCAGGCTGGGAAACAGTCAAAATTTGGTTCATGATTGTGGTATATTTTACGTTCGGATGTTTTGTTTATTGTCGTTATCTTTTCATTCTTTTCGTTAAATTTAGGGCACCAATAAATGAGCCGTGGTTGAATGACCACTTTTTAACTTTTACTTTTAATTTTTTCGCTTTAATTTTTGCTTAATTTTGCTTACTTCAATCTTCATTATTTACTTTTAATTGCTTGAACCTAGGGATAGTGAAATAAAATTGAGTTGTGATCGGTGATCACTTTTTGTTATCATCTGTTTTGTTATATTTGATTATTTTGCTTGTGAATTCAGATGCATCTGTATTATTATGAATGTCTAAACGTTGGGGGATAACGTATTAGTGATTGGTTTTAAAGCAAAGTTTGATATCGCTAGATGCGCCTTTGATTTAGAATTGAATCCAAATGTGTAGTCACTGAATAATGAAACTAGCCTATGAGAGACCGGGAAGCTGGAGCTGGATTAAGCTATCAAATAGGTTTTCCATTATTGGCTATACAGAACTGCGCAAGTGGATATCCTACAGTTTTGTCAAGTCCGAGATTGAGTAAGTCCCATGCTTGAACAGGGGAAGAGGGTCTGGCTTCCTAGTATGTCCTCAAGTGCGGAAACTTATTTACACCTCAAATGAGAAACAAGCTCACGAACTTGGCCATTCGTGAAAGCACGTTTGTTACTTTAGGAAGCAAATTGGAACGGGAGAGATGCGTATGAGATAACATTGATATTAGGCATATGGGAACGGTCAGTACAGGAAGAGAAATTTGTGTTTCAATGCCGTAGAGTATAGAGAGACTTATGGGCGTGGCAGGAGATTTGTAAAGTTTGCCCGGACTACTGGTTGCTGCAGAGGTGGTTCGAAGACTCGTAGTGTATTTTGGTAATGGTTGGACTAGTGTTGTGATATGCTGTAGGTCGCCAATGGTCAGCCACATTAACTTGCAAGGTTTTATGGCGTATTTGGATGTCCTCAATCCGTGGAAATGGCAATAGATGGGGCAAGGTTCGGGAATGTCCGACAGGCATTATTGAAACCACAGGTAAACCCTCACATCTAAGCAGTGCCATGGCAGTTCACAGTAGCGTGTCGCGATTAAGGAAAAAAGTTGAGGGCGAAATTATGCGGGCGTGGATCGTGAAAATAAGAACATGTATCCTTGTCTGAATGTTGAAGATTTGGGAATCCTCTGATGGAGAAAAATAGGCATACTTCTGGGTAAACCTGAGGGTAGAGTTTGTTTGAAAGTGGTGATCCCGATGCAGCTAGCCTCATGTGCACGTTGACCATTGCGAATATGATGTATTAGAAAATCAGTGGCTCAGCTACTCAAAATGGCTCCAAGAAATCGTCATTATTTCTTGGAGTAAACAAAATCGCCCGACGTAACCAGGTCCCAGTCACTAGTATGTCCATACCCAATTCATAGTGAGAAAGAGAACAAGTGCTTCTTACAGACCGCAATCTTCACCGCTTTCAATTACTTGGTCGGTTAGCTAGGTCGTATTCATATTGTGTGCGTATTCATACATTGCGATTCAAATGCGAATGATTGAAGAGATGAGTAGTTCGGTGAACACTGAAAGGGGGAGAATGATGTGGTTGATATATGTATTTATTTCATCATCTGCAATTCATTATGAGAATATAACGATGGAACGTTCAAGAACTTGTCGCATAGTATTATACTTTCGATGAGGATGCATTCTGATCTGGGCATTACACAAATAGGCCAATATCTTCGCTGTTGTGTAGTACACGTTAACTAGGCATTCCCAAACGAAACTTTATGTACCGTTTCATTATATCATCGTCCAGTTTCTTGCTGAAAATGTTTTGGATCAGGAATTACTTCAACGCTAACAACAAATACAGATGAGATGAAATGAGTTCCTTCGCTACATTCCGTCAGAGATCGTTTAACAGCTTTCATATTATGTAGTGGTTTTATCTAGAGTCGGCATGACAATGAATCTGTTCCATTTGCAAGAGAATTATGAATCTCAAAAGAAAAGAAATGAAACTGAGCAGTACGATGAAATCCAATTATGGCGAAAACAATTGAAGCTTTCAAATTTGAGAGAGCTTGAATTTACTCGAAGACGTTCAAAATGAAACAGAATTTTTAAGAGCTTGACGAAATCATCTGGTTTTTGCGAAATCGTCACACCATCTACAGGGAGGTGATCACAACTTATGCAACTGAGGCAGAATTCTCAAACCTGAGGACACCCTGAGTTTGAAGATGGTATCCTAATACTGCTATAGTTATGTACAGAATGATCAATATTGATTCAGTGCTGCTTTGAGCAATTCTGAAAGATGTTCAAGTACACAAGGCTTCCGTACTCCCAAGTTTCTTAAGGAGATATGGCTATTTTCATAAAGCTCAATCAGTAACAAGCACAAAGGCTATTATTCATACTCATTTTATCGCTGTTGATCAATATCAATCGTTACTATGGCTCTAGTGAGTTACTATCTTCAAGGTAACCATACTCTCAGGTTTGCCCGATAACATTTGAATTTCTTTGCACCATTCGATTGCTGAAAATCTCTGCTTTCAGAATAATATATATTTTGCCGAGCAATTATGATTAGTTGAACAGATATAGCGGTTTTATTAAGGCTACCTGAACTATCGCCTTGGCGCTCAACCATGTACATTGTATTGCTGTAGATCAATATAAGCTTTACTATAGCAGTATACGGTTGTCGTCTTCGATGCTAGCTTACTCTAAGGTTTGCCCAGTAACATCTTAATTTCTTTACACCATTCGATCCAGCGGAATCTCCAGATTCTAAATATCACATGTTCTTCAGAGCAATTCTGCGTATTTGAGGAGATATAGCTATTTTCTTAATGCTATATCAATTCTACAGGGGTTGCCATCTTCACGTCTTCCGTACTCCCAAGTTTAACCAGTAACACCAAAATTCCTGTTACCAGTGGGTTTCGAAGACTGTCAGCATTCAGAATATTTGATACATTGTGGTCGGTTTTGTCGTTTAATCGTCAAGAAATTCACATTTCTGAACACCTATAAACTAAAAATGTGGGCTGTGTCACTTGGCGAACAGTCGCTCGTTTCGTGCTTGGCGAACTGTCAGCGTACTTAATTAAACCTGCTTTGTTTTCAATAATAATGTGTTTATGAATTGCCTTTATATTATGCTTACCGTTATCATTATCACTTCATAGGTGTGTTTTCTTCATTACATCGTTATCACTTTCTTTATAAATGTCTATTCAATGAGTACACCGACCGTTAAACCTGGTAAGTTTCATTTTCATTTTGACGTCATTTTTTATCGTTTATTGCTACTGATGTTTTACAATTGAGTTCGTTTGTAAGTTGCAGAAACTGTGGAAATTTTTACGTGTTTTGAAGATGTTTATTGAATATCAATTCGCTGAAAGCATTTATAGTTATGGTGGGAGCATTATGAATTGTTAGTATGAAGAAATGTTGTGTGTTCCATTAATTAATAATCATTTTATTTCGATAATATGTTTATTATGTAGTGGTGATTGGTAGTTGTGTGATATGTGGTGAGGAATCAACGGGTAAACACTACGGAGTTGTGGCATGTCTTGGATGTAAGACGTTCTTTCGAAGGTTTGTTTCTTGATTTGATTTATTGATGGTGTGTTATTGTACGGGTGTATTGCAGAGCAGTGGTGCAGCGACAAGATATAAAGTGTAAACGAAGTGAATGCTGTCAGATCGATAAGGGTGCTCGTAAGGCATGCAGGGCATGTCGTTACAAGAAATGCCTGGAGATGGGTATGACCAAGGAGGGTTCGTCTCTGATACGATTCTTTTTCAGTGACGTTCAATTCCGAATAAGTGTTCATTAAAATTGCTATCTTAATCGTATTTCAATTTGGTCAATGAGTAATAAATTGCAAGTGAATGAGAATGTCTTTAAGCATTACAACCTCGGCGAGATTTGATCGGATGTCGACGTTTCCGATGCAAAGAGCAGTCATCATCGTCGAATGAATTGGCGCTGTCAAATAATTCCGACCGTTTGTCAGCATCTTCGTTCGTCAGTAACAATAACTTATCGTTCGTCAATAATGAACTGGTCGATTTAATATCTCAGTTGACGTTCGTGGATCGTGAGATACGAGAACGCAAGTTTGAAATTATCCGAGCGAAAAATGAAGCGAAAAAATTGGCAGAGATGTTGAAACAAGGAAGTGGAGAGTCAGTAAGTTCTCATTCAATAGATGTGAATTTGTTGCGGTTGTAATTACCGATGATCAGGGGCAATAATTAAAGGCACACGATCGAATGATGATAATACTGGGCAATGATATCGCGAACGTTACTCAGATAGATCTTTTAACGATGATGGAATGGGCCAAAACTCTGCCGTGCTTCCCAGATTTACCCTTAACTGATCGATTGAATCTGTTGAAGCAGTTAGTTTCAGTTTTGAAGTTCGAATGCGTTTTGAACGTGTCTGTTGAAGCAGTTTTTGGTGTAAAGGATAACAACAGTGGGTAAAGATGGTCAAAAATAAATTTTAAGGTTCGCAGTGCATCATTTAGTATTGGAACATGGGTATTACACGGCGCAGTTTGGTGTGGAAGATGTTTGGTTGATATCGAATGGGACATGTATGCCGAGAAATGTTAATGAGCTGCCACAGGAAACGAAGGTATTGTTCTTATTATTATTATTGCTATCGCTATTATGATACTTGTATGTGGTGCGTGAAATAGTGATGATTAAGGATCTGATATCAGAAGAACGACGTTGGCGTCAGGAGAAGTTGTATAAACAAATGACTGATTCGTGTATCGATGGGGTAGCGAAGCCGTTGAGAAGGTTACGTTTGATGCCAGAGGAACTGGTGACGCTGAAGATTATTATGCTGTTTCAATGTGCTAATTTCATGAATGGAGGGGGTTTGTTTTGACGATTGCTTTTATTATTGTTTATTGTTATTGTTGTGGTATTCATGGTTTTTGGGTTTGAGGCTCGAATCTGAGTGAAGAGACACGTAGACGTATAACAGAGTACAGAGATCGTGTCGTCACGGCTCTGTTCGCATTCTATCAATCTATCAATTTTCCGGATTATGCCGGTTAGTGTGTTGTCTTACTTATTTAATCAGCAATTACAACTTATGTCTTATCACCAGTATCACATTCTTCCTTCTTTCGACATCAGCGCAAGGGAATCATCCAGCTTCTAAATTTGATCATATACATTATTCATTGTCATTATATTATTATTTTAATTGTTTAATTGTTACTGTTAGTGTTATGATTACAGAGCGTTTTGGAAATGTGATACTGATAATATCAGGAATTGTGTCAGCTGCGAGTGCTGTGATAGAGAGTTATCAAGTGATGAGACTGTTCAAGATCGTTGTGTTCGATCGCATCTCTGAGCAACTTTTATTTCATGGTGATAATTAGTATTTTGTTTTATTGAGTGTGTGATGTAATCACCATTTATTTCATCTATTCATGCCTCTCTCAGGAGTTGTTTATTATTTGGTCGATAACATTTTTGTGATACTTCATTGCATATTCAATTGTTGATATTTTACTATTGTGTAATATTATTATTGTTACTATTGTATAATAATATTATTATTGTCAGTTTTTCCAAGTGTTCAGTTATGTATTTGAGTTTTTAAAATGTTATTTTTGTTCATTTTGAATGTTTGCTCATCGCCTTTTATAAAGAAGATTCACATGTCAAGCCTCAGATTTTTTGATTTTTAAAATTTGATTTGTTTACTTTTAGAGTTTGTCTGTATCTGTATGCGGCCAGCATTTTATGTTTTTATCTGTTTGTTTTGAGAAGTTATATTTGTCGAAAGTAGACGAAATGTTTTCGTTGTAATTGTGTGGTTTCCGAGTGGGTCAATTTATATTTTAACATATTTTTGTTGAATAAACGTTCGAATTTGTATTGGTTTACTGTGAAAATGCTTGTTTATTCGATCTCTTATAATGTATGCTGCGTACATAGATTGTGAGCTGAGTTACAGTTTATCGGAACGCTCTGTCAAAGTAATGAGGCTTGCCGTTCTCTTATCATAATACTGAGATAACTGAAATCATTTCGTTTCTATGACGAGTCGCTGTGAGCGATTATTTGCACTTTCTTTTTCAACAAATCTGCTGAACACGTGAGTGATTGACGAGGCCCTGAAGACTTTACACGGGTTAGCTTGTGTTTGATGCAACACTGACTTTGCTCAAATGAATTCCACTGATTCTGATTCAAGTTAGAGTTTAACTTGACTTCATCTGTTTCACGTTGAGTTTATCTTGTCTTTGAGTCGCTTTGTTTGGTATTATCCGGAGTTGATTTGCTGCAACGATTTTTCCGTCTCTCAAAGGGAGATAGTACATCCTCTGAGGTTTACGCTGAAAAGTAATTCATCAAACATATAACAGTTTGAGTCCTTCCAGTTCGACGAAACACGAAAATTGATTACATATTGCAATTGTATACTGCCAACGAAAAGGAGTTATGAAATGAAAGTGATGAGAATCGATTGAATTATCGATGTATTGATCATGTTTTGTGATTAATGGATTAGCAAAGAAGTGGTTTATTATCTGCTGCAGAAATAGTGAACTGTTGATGGAACGGTTGGTTGTTTGATCATTCACCTTCAAACAGCTTGAGGTTGGTAGTTGTTTGAATTTCATTTCATTTGTTATTATTAGGTGTAGTATAAAGTTCCTGGGCAGCTACTGGCAAACTAATGTTTTGTTTTGCTATTCACTTACATTTATTACTTATTTATTATTATTGTGTTCATATTCACGATTATTGAATATTCATTTATTCGTGCAATTGTTTGCCTGGTTTGTTTTTATCTCAGAATCAATGAACTCATTTGCATTGACAAAAAATGTCTAGCGATTCGGTTCAATGCGCCATGCATCTTGTTTCGAGCGTTCTTGATGACAAAAATGCAAAGCGATATGTATGAACTAATTGTTTAAGTCACTAATCACGCTTCACTTATCCATCCATCTATCATCCGTTTTGTTCTGCGATCAGGCATGTAAATCGCTTGCTTTACACCCCTTTTCTAGACTAAACACTGTTCGTTACTTACTCTGCTGCATTAAAAGCCCATCTTCGTCGTCCATTCAATTCTAAATTTTATGGTTTCCATATACGCATATGTGTGTGTTAAATACAAACATCTTAATTATAATTTACATCATGCTATAAATAACGCATCAAAGTGCTACACGTACGATTCGTCGAAAGCGATCAAATGAACGCAATGAATCGATTCTGATAATTGCTATATTGTAGTAACATTGACTCGATTCATACCCTTCCTCTACTTATCTATCATCCGACTAGATCTTGTGCTATATACTTGAACATATATTGCACGGTTAGAATGTGCTCCATTGAACAGATGCTCTCTATTGATTATATCGTATAAATGTAGCCTTTAGTGGCACTATAGTAAATGGCTTATCTTATGAATAATGAATACGGGTATATATCATAACCATTAATAATTTATGCGTTAAGATGGTTAGATTGGTTCATTTATGACTGGGTAGTGAGGTGCTGGGATTGCTATTATATTAGGGATTATTGGTTTGTGGATGTGTATTCAATTGAGTTACTGCATTAATTTGTATTATAGATAGGTTGATGTGTAATAATATTAAGCATTTTAGTGTTGTGAGTTATATTTGGAGGATAGTGCTGTCGATGCTATATTCGATAAAGATGATTGGGGGGAGGGGGAGGAGGTTATTAGTATTAGAGGAGGTCGGGAGAGGGAGATTGAATTGAATTGATTTGATGGTGTTATTACAGCTTTTATTACAGTTTTATTTGTTGTGATAATGTTTATTTGGATTTTTAGTTATATATATATCGTTGATTGGCTTATATCATAGTTACATTCATGCATTCGGATGTATGGTACTGTTTGTTCGGAGATTTGGAATTACTTGGATATGGTATTTGCGATGGGATATTGTTATTTATTATCGCGGTTTATCATGGTCATAATAACTGTAATCATTGTTGTTTTTATGATAGATTGAGCAGAACAGATACGGATAGATACAAATACAGATGCGTTTCATTGAACAAATTCGAAAAATACAGTTAAATTGGTTGATGGGATTGGATTGAATGAAAGTACATTGTATCAAATACAAGGGAGAGCACTTAATCTGTTCAGAAATCATTTAAAAATAACGTTTAATTGTAAATATTTGGTGTGATTGATTGCGCTTGAAACTATTTAGTCATATTATTATTTCATTCTTATTACTAACTATTGTTTTATTCTTATTACTATTTATATTACTACTAATAGTAAGTATTATTTAATGCTGCGCTCATTCGCATTCGATTTTTCAGTGAATTTCTTAATTTATGATTTAGTTTTGACTTTCCCGTGAAAAGTTTAGTAGGGGCATCGATCCCTTCGTTGAATGTATTTGCTAACAGAGTGAATGTATAAATGCGGTTTACGGTTATTAAATGGTATTGAATGATGATGTTTGTTTTGTAATTTGTACTTATAATCATAATCATGTAAATGTGGTGATGAGATGAGAAGGGACATTTGTAAACTTTGTTGGGTGGACGGATAGATGGATGGATTAGTGATAATTATGATAGTAGTGATAGATTGCTGATGTTGATGGTATTTGATGTGAACGGTTTCTGTGAATTGAGTTTGGCTTTGTTTAACATTTATTCCTGTCGCAATTTTTTTTTGAATAACGCTGTTGATTTTTTGGAAATTATTGAAATTGTTTGAATTGTTGGGTTAAGTTGGTGAGAGTTGAATGACTGGAATGAAAATATTGATAGGGATTTTGAGAGTAACTTGGTGGAGGATGGGGAAAGGAAGGGGAATTTGGATATGTTGCGTGTGTGTTTGTGTGGTTAGCTGGTGGTGTTTGCTTGAGAGTTTTAGTTTTTGGTTTTTGTATTTGCGGTTTGTTGCGTGATTGGGTGGTGGTTGCAATTATTTATTTATGTGCTCGTTGATTCGTTCGTCGATTGGTGCAGATAAAGAGGCTGGTGCTGCTGCTTTCATTCTTTTGCACGAAATAATCTGCTGATTTTTATGGTAAATAGAGAAGAATTCGCGAAATTTATTTCTGTGATGTTTGGTGCTTTTTGCAGAAAATTTCCAGTTTTTGTGGGACTTCACGAGGACAGCTGAAAGAAGATAAGAAATATGTTTGATAAAAATGGATGTGGGTAATATGAATCTGTGACTTTGGAGATGATGAAGATATAAGTTGTTTGAAGGGAGATATTTGGTGTTAAAGGCAATTATGAGGAGGTCAAGGAGTTGAAAGGCTTATGAGCGTCCAATAGATGAATGGATGGATATATCGGGGATTTATGAGAGAGGGTTTTGGGAGGAGATGCTAATTGGTGAAAGTAGAGAGGTTGAAAGAGGGTTGGTTGTGTTTAGCCGTGTTTGCACCCGTGGTTCGTTAAAAGAGCAACTAACGAAGTGCAGTACCTACCTGGTTAATACCCCGTTCTAAATCCAAAGCGTTTTGATGTGTGCGAGGCTGAAATGTTCGGCATATGTATTAAGATATATGCGTGCATGTCACTGCTGCAGTAAGTGCTATTTTGCAGTGTTCAACTGAATTGAGTGAGCAGTAACAGCACGAACAGCTCAATTGACGTTCTTCATTTCATCTATTCTGTGCTGATGCTGCAGCAGCAGTAATAAATCGATACGTTCGTGTTGTTATATACTTTATTATGATGATGCGTTGAATGTTTGAGTATATAATAGATAGTTTTGTTTGGTGATATACTGGTGATTTGTGTGTATATTTGTTGGCTGATTAATTGATTGATTTGTTTTCGTGGAATTGATTCGATAATTGGTCACGATTAATTGCATTTATTAAAATTTTTGTTTTTGTTGGTTTTCATGAACGAGGAAGTGGATGAGTTGGATTTATTTTGTGCAACGGAAGGTGATGATCTTTGGGTTGTAAATCTACGGAAATGATGGTGGTGGTGACATTTTAAAGGAGGATTAGAATGATTATAGGATGTTTTTCAGAGATTGGCTGGGTGGGTCGGATTTGGATAAGATTTTGTTGGGTGAGCGGTGGTTTGTTGCATTTTTAAATGGGTTATTCCTGGGAATGGTTGAGATTCGCGAGTTGAATTTATTGTTCATGGATTTTATGAATATTTGTTGGATAGCAGTGTTTGGTTATTATCTTATTGTTAGCAGATCGGATGTTTTGTGAAGGTGTGGAATAAGAAGAGAAGATAGATGATAGATATGTGAAAGTGTGCGGTGGGTTGTATGAACAACGCAGTAATGTGGTGGTGACCTTCGGAGGATGGTTTTTAGTCGAACGTTGTTTGGTTGGGTGGTTCGTCGGTGGTTGTTAGTTAGGTTGTGATAATGGATTGAAGAGAATGTTGTGTTAATTTCGTGTTTCGAGATGAAATAAAATGAAGAATGCTTCTGGGATTGGGGCATTGATTATCGTGGTTATGTGCTTGCTTTATCTTTTTTATTGTGGAGTATCGATTCGATTTGATGATTCGCAGTCTATGGACCAGGTTGTTGTATTCAGTTTGCTCATACGCATTGATATGCTCGTTTTAATGGTGTGACATGAACGGGTCTGATAATATTCTTATTGGCTGCATTATCGATCGATTGATAGTATGATCTTGATCATTTTTGATGATGGTACTTTGATGGATCATTCATTTATTCATACAAATCAATCTTCGTTATTATTATCGTCATTTATTATCTTTATCCTATCAAATCATTACGTACATCGATGCATTTCATTGAACCGGATATTAATCTTTTTTTATCATTTTCATAAGAACGATGATCAGTTATTTATGGATATGTATCAGATCAAATAGCGATATCACAAGTCCACTTATTGATAGTACTATCGCACTGAATTCCTATCATTCTCATTCATCAGTTTATTTTTTGTTGTTTTTGTAGACACTCGTCTGTCTGCTTAAAGTGAGATCAATGATTATCTCCCGTAAACATAACAGTGCTCTCGAAAGATCCATCTTATTCTTACAATTAGCAGACTTCACAGACCTGGTCTGTTTTATTTTGGCGTTTTTTAGTGCCAGCTGCGACTCCAACCTCAAGCTGTGACGCTCTCTCATGTCCTTTTAATGCGCACTTCAAAGTTTATGATCCTGAAGCCGTCCCGGTATCCAAGATGTGTCCATTGATGGCGAATAGCACATACTTTCTTGTAGTTGACTTCTTTAAGCGTGTGTGATATTTATTATGAGTAATAGTAACAATGGAAAGCAATGCAACTCATGATTCACACTACAAAAAAGATTTTTGATCGCAATAATATTTGTGCTGAATAATCTCTTCTCTAGTACAGTTTTATTCGTATGCCTTTGCATCATCCATCTGCTTGCTATTTTAAAAAACAATTTTGTTCGAAGATTACGTTCGATTGATGCTCTTTATTATTGCTATTATTATATGCGCGAAGCAAAAGCATGCTGTTTTTTTTTTTGTTGAGAGCGCTATTCATTCATATCGCTGTTATAGCAACGGTGCATATTACCTCCTTTTAATTACCTGTTTCAAGTGGTTCTTATCTTATCATATCAGTGCTCTTATCGTTATTATTGTTACTGTTTTTGTTATTATTGGAACAGAATTAGTGGCGGTAATGATAGAATGTGATTTGACAGAATGCTTGTTCTTATTTGATAATAGTTATGTTGGTTAGGTGTAGCATCTGATATTGCATTGGTTTATTAATGATGTTTGGTATGGGGTTTTGGTTGAGGAGTTGAGATTTAGGCTGGTATGTTTTTGAAATGGGTGGTTATTGTTGGAGTTGGTTGTGGATTGAGAAAGGGAATGTTACTGACATTGTGAGATTGATCACTTATCGTTAGTAGAATTTTGATTTGGTTAGAGAGAGGATTGGGAGTTGTGGATTTATAAGGTGGAGATTTAATTGTTTTCGGTGATATAAACAAGCGATCAATGAATAGGTGATTACTGTTGTTCATTTGTATTGATCAGATTCTGTGAGAGTGGAACTGATTGGAGTTACTTTGATTGGTGGACTGCATTCGATATTTAATGTGATCAGTTGATCATTTATTTCAAGTCATTCATTGAATTGTATTAAATCCTTTATCGTTGATTTCAAATAACTCGAGTACTGTCATCGCTTTTAGTGATATTTAGAAATGGTCATGAAGTGACATTCATAAATGTAGTTTGTTACTCATATCATTATGTAATTTGTTTGAATGGGAATAATTGGAGTCGATGTGTGAGCATTGTAGCTGCGAGGTAATTTAATTGTTATGATATGATATGCAGTCAGTTATTAACATTATGAGAGTATTGATTTGTGAGTGTGTAGTATTGAATTGTGTTTTAGTATTGCCTTGATATTCATTGTTTGATGGAATCGTTTTGTAAGGATATTCATTAATTTCGTTTGAGACTACATTTCATTGATTGTGAGTATGGAATTGAATTGATATTTGAATTACGAACTTGAATAGAGTTTTGGTGAACAGGTGTGTTGAACTGGGATCGTGTTGTATTGATAGCAGATTGGCGAATTGAATTTTAATGATGTGATTTTGAATTCAGGTTTTTTTTGGAAATTGGCATGTAGATGAGGCATTTTTTGGGTGGAGGAGGGGAAATTGCTTCGTTAGGGGCAATTGATATTGAAATGTAATACATCATTCGTGATTTATACACTCAACTGAAGTTGTCATTAATTCGTAACTTTGAGTTGAACTTTAATTGGAGGTGTTATATGGGTATTAGTTAATTATCATGCGTTCGATCGCCTTTAGCAGTTGATTAGGTATATTAAGGAAAGGTTTAGCAGTCTCGGTAGAAAGTAGCTTGATACGAGGTGAGATTGAGTCAGATTCATTTTGTAACCGCGATGAGGTGAGGGAATTTTATGCTTAATGATTGTTTCGATGCACTGTTATTATTATTACTATTATTGTGATTGTTTATTTAATGAGCAATTACCAGTTCATGCCACTCTCTTATCACAAATATCACTTTCTTCCTTCGTTGGCATCATTCCTCCCGCACAACCAAAGATACCAGCGTAAGGAATCGTTCATTTGGCCTCATGGAAGTCTAACTTTGATCACTGATTATCAACATCAGGAGTACTATTAGCGGGACAGTATATATTTTTATTGGAGTGATGCTGATGTCTGATTTAATAGGGTGGTATAAAGCGGATTATTATCGTTGCATTATGATTGGTGTTGTTTATGGTAATAGTGATTGTTATGGTTTTGATTGTAAAGGTGAATTGGAATTATGACGGGTATTTGGTAGTGGAGGGATGGATGGATGTTTGTGGGTGAATACTTGGGGAACGGGTGTGATTCTTTACTTTTGTTGCTGGTGGAGATGACCTTCGTGGGGTCTTTTACAACTCAGTGAACACAAATAACTTTTGAAAGTTATGTTAAGACATCGCTTTGACGTCTTTTTTTATCGTCCTTTCTTGTATTCCTGTTATCTGTTCATCTTTCGTCCTTTTCTCTCGTATTTTTAATGCCCTTTTATGAAGCACTTTCTGAGTTTTTTATTTTGCTCGGTAGTTAGATTCGTTTGAAATTGTATGCAGTATTACGGTGAGAAGGGGACGTTGTCATATGATTTGATATTGTATTTCGGTGGTAATGTTATTGGATGAGAAATTGACAGTTGAGAAAGTATTTTGTGCAAAAGATAAAAGGAAGGAAACAATATGAAAATATAATGCAGATAAAATCGGAAGATAAGATGATATATATTGGGGATGGACGAGATAAAGACAGATATAAAGATATGCTATAGTATTATGGTGTTGGTATTGTTTTGTGATAAAGGAAGGAACATTATTACAGTATGATGATTTTTTGTGTGTTTTGGATGTGGAAAATAGATAGAATGAAGATTGTGAGATTCAGAGATGTGAATGAGTTTATTGTAAGGAATGGAATGGTGGAAGGGGGAGTGGAAGGATTTGTGTTTTGTTGAGAGATAATTTGGAAGATTGGTTTGGGATATAGCTGGATGGATGGATGGATGGAAGGAAGAGGTGCTGCAGATTAATTAATACTGCGATGAACGATTGTGTCGTTGGTCATCAATCAGGGCATTTGCTCGTCGTTTTGTTTGTTGTTTCGCTTATGGTTTCTGGCTTGTAATATAATACAGTGTAATTTAAGATATGATTTGTTAGTGTTTTTTTGACAGATATTATCATATATTATCAGATTACCAGATATTTGTCATGTTAGATATTATTGAGATGATCGCCGTTTGGACGGTTAGTTTTATGCTGGTTTAGTGAACGCTTGATCTTGATGCGTTTTAGGTTCAATGCAAGAAGACGAGGAGACAACATCGTCAGCAACATCACAGCAGCGTTTAGTGTTAACGATGTGTATTAACAATAATTTTAATCTAAATAGCAATCATACTGATATCAAACCTGAAAAGCCAATTCTCGACCAAGAAACAGTAAGGTTCTTTGGTTCTTTCGAAATTTTTTAATGCTTGTATGATATCGGTTATTGTTTTTGTTGTCATTGATCCGTTATTGATCTCTCGTAGTTGATCGTTGAATTGATTGATTGTTCAGTTGATTTAGTTGAGTGCTACTGCTTACGTGCACATTCAATTATTCTTCGCGCATTGGGTCTGTTTTATTATTGCATCGCATCGCTTTGGCTTTACTTACAATTAGAGACACTGTTTATATTGTTACCTGCAACGAAATCACGTTCCAGTTTTGTCTGTCGCCTTGTAATTTTTGTGAATACTGAGACGAACTGTAAGGTTGTGTCTCTTTCGGTTCTAAGACTAATAAGCTGCCCTTGGGACAATTATCCCGGGGACAAGCAATTGCCTTTTTGCATCAGCTTGATTGCGATAGATGGTTTATCACTTTTGCGTTCTTAATTTAGGCACAACGGTCCTTGAGATTCGGCTGTGGCCGTGAGATGAGCCCCAGCCTGGACCTTTGATCCAAGCTGCAAAATAGGTTCCTTCGAATCGAAGGAATTTTTATTTAAGGAAATGAATGTCATGGAGGCAAATTGTCGGAGAGCAGTAGTACAAGGAGCAGTTGGCCCCGGGGCAGCTGCCCTCGGGGGCAATTGTCCTTGAGGCTCATTGTTTGGAATTCCTTTCTTTCAATTGATGAATGCGACAGTGAGGCGCTGCTGCAAACATCACAATGACTTGAGCAGCCTTGCAGAGGTAGAGGGTATTCATTATTAGCAAGGTGGTATTTCTTGAATGTGCGTATAAAGGGTCGAATAAGAAAAAGTTTCCGAAAGATGTATAATTATAATAATGTTATCTATGAAACTATAATCATAAATGTGAACTGCATTTGCAAAGCCATAATGAATGATGCAGTATTTCATCTGGAATCAATCACAATGTAAGAAGTCTATTGATCTCTTCAGTTGAAGTTCATTTATACTCTTTTACATCCTCCTATTACAATCAGCGGAAGTTGCTAGGTATGCAGTTGTGTTGTAAATTATTATATTTTACTTTATATTACTGCACGGTTGCTGATTGACCGCTTATTTGCTTTTGTAGTTGGAGCCTTCGGGTCGTGCGGAGTGATTTAGGTGCGTACATCTCTTATCTTATCACTCTATCGATAAGTTGAGAGACTGTGCGATCGAATGGGGTGGAGAGGGGGTTTACTCAATTCAAGGTTACAGTACGGGCATTAAATTGGATTGAAATTAAAATCGTTGAGGACTAGTCGAAGTATATGGAGCAGCTGCATACTGCGTGTTACGCTTTGTGGTGATGATCGGATTGGGAAGTGAACAAATTAAATTTTAAGGGGTGATGGAGATATAAAAGGAAATTGAAGGTTGCTTGGGATATAAATGTGAATAGCGAATGAATAAAGGATGTTCATGCTTATTTGCTTGTGCATGTGATATATATATATATATATATATATATATATATATATATATATATATATATATATATATATATATATATATATATATATATATATATATATATATGTATTTTGCATTTGAATGAGATAAAGAATCAATTTGCACATGAATAGATATACATTTATATGTAGATGTGTTATTTTGATCGGTTAGAACGATATTATGTAATGGTTGCGTTGTGATTTGAGTGAGTTTTAGGAAATAGTTCAAAATGGTGTTGTACTGAATGAAGATATTGATATTGTCATTGACGATGATAAGAGAAAGTAAGTGATAAATGCAGTGATGAATGAGAAGAGATGTGACATAATCGTATACATAATGATTGATATAATTGCTGGAGGTTGCTTTGATGTTCGCATAGAATGTTGTTGATTCGGTGTTGTTGTTTTTTGGATATTGATAGGATTGATTGATGAATACGTTCTTATTGTGATCTTTTTGCATTGACCATTCGTTTGTCCTGTTTATTCATTTGATATTTTTATTGGTATTGTACGGCTGAGTGGTTCAATTGATCGTTGGTATATCAGTGGATTTTTTAACTGAAATTTGTGTGTTGACGGGAGAGGTAAGGGGTATTTCTCGCGGTAATGATTGATTTGATTGATATTTGTAGCTTGATTACTTTGCGGTAAGTCCAAATTTATGTCTGCAAGGGAGACGTAGTTCTTTAGTGGATTAGAAAATATAATTGAAGAGTAAATAAGGACATCAAATAGACATTTGTCATATATTGCTGAAAGATTATTATTGTTGTTGATGGTATAAGGAGATGAAATGATTGTTGAGATGTACGCTTTGTAAAGGTAATATTGGTTGTTGAGTCGTTGAGCTGATCGTGTTCGTTAAGTGATAACTTTGCAGATGTTGGCAGTGATCGCAGCATCCTGCCGTGTCTCGAAGAGTGTTTTGCGGTCGGGTCGAACGTCACCGATGAGTGTTGATTCGGGATTCGAGTCGTCATCGTTCCCCTCCTCTCCAGACTCATCCAATGACACATCTGTCCTGGCCACTACCCATCATCCTCAGTTACCTTCATCAGCCAAATGCATATCTCTTGATGTCAAGCACTCGTCAGTTAGTAGCACTCGTACCGATATCATAACAGATGAAGACTCGTGTTTGTCTTCATCGCTCCCTTCCGAATCTCAATTGTCACTGCCTTCCGACACCTTAACACTACCAGTAGAATCTCCGATATCACTGCCATCCAAATCACCATCTTCAGAATCTTCCTTGTTATCATCAGAATTACCGCAACCGTCATACTTAACCGCAAATACCTCATCTCCGAGCAAATCACAAGACTATCCCCAGCAACAAGTGCCATCCTCATCATCAGTTGATAACTCTCTTATCACTGTTGACTTCAAATGTGATAATGATATTGTTTTTCTTATGATGTGCTTCGTTCAGTTCAGATTCAGGTGTTTAACCGTTTTCGCATTTATCGTGAAACGCTTTCGCGTTTTTCGTGCGCCGCTTCAATGATATGATGATTATTTTGTTATTGATGTTATAGGTGCTTTGATGTTATGTTTATTTATTGTGTGTTGATTTTTCGATTGTTTTTTGAGTTATTAATTTGTTTTGTGTTTACTAGTTATAAGTTACTAATTTTTCGTTAAGATTTTGGTGCGATTCTTTTGATGTTTCATATTTTGTGATTTTGAAATTGATGTGATGACGATGTATTGTTTGTACTTTGGTTTTGATGTTATTTTTCATTTCATATGTTCTAGTTATTAGTTGTAGTTCCAGTTATAGTTAGTTAATAATTTAGATGTTTTCTTAATTACTACAATTTTTTGATAGTTGCTAAATTGTTTGATTAGTTACATTTTAAGTTACTAACTTGTTTTGAGTTGAGTTTGTTCGGTGTTATTGATGTTTGTTATTAATATTGTTGTATAATTATAGAAATCTGAAAAAATCAAAAAAAAACAAAAAAAGAATAAAAAAACAAAAAAAAGAAAAAAATAAAAAAAATAATCAAAAAAAGAAAAAAATAATACAAAATAAACAAAAAAACAATAAAAAAATAAAAAACCAAAAAAAGAAAAAAATAAAAAAATAAAAAAAAACAAAAAATTAAAAAAATAAAAAAAACAAAAAAATAATAAAAAATAAAAAAATAAAAAGAAAAAATTAAAAAATAAAAAAAACAAAAAATTAAAAAAATAAAAAAAACAAAAAAATAATAAAAAATAAAAAAAAAAAAAAAATTAAAAAATAAAAAAAAACAAAAAAAGTAAAAAAATAAAATAAATTAAAAAATTAAAGATATTAAAAAAAATCGCGTCCTGGCCAGTTCATCCCATTTACAAATTTCTAATCTTACTCAGTTTCAGATCCGGATGGACGAACGCTCACGAGACAAGAAGCAAAGAGGACTCGAAGGAACGAGGCGAAGCAGGTGAAAACTCGATAGGAAGGGGCCAAGTAGAAGAGGACTCAAAGGGAACGGACGGACGAACGGGTGGATGGATCGGAAGAGCGGATCAGGGAAGAAATTCCAAAGGACTGAGTGCAAAAGCGAACACGGCGAGTCAAGAAATCGCTCGAGCGCACGACAGTGGCAAGAAATTTGGCAATAATTCATCTCAAGGTAGTTTTGGAGGTGAAATCTGAATTGTTTTAAATTCTTTGCGATGGAATCTTAATTCTCGAGCGTTTTCGATACTCTACAGTCTTTCACTGATTTTTTGGATTCCTTCAGTATTTATTTTGGATTCTCTTTAGAAGATAAATATTCATCTGGATGTTTTTTATATTTCCTTCGGTTGTGTAATATATTTTTGACTTTCAAACAAGCGCAGGCCTTGATTCGGAGTTGCGAATAGTGGTTAAGTAGGAACTGAAGTTGGATCGAAGCAATGGGTAGACCAGAGGAAAGGATTGATTCACTTACGAGCAATTGTGGTATGTAATTTCGGTGTGAACGATTATAGCTGTAATTATTCGAACCTTCTAGTTATGATATCTCTTTAAAACTCGTTACATTTTTATTTGAGGTGTTTAGTAGATCACTGATGTCTTTTTTACTCAAATCTGAGTCCTTGAACGAACCTGAAGTTCACCTTACGGTTTGTGATTACTGAGCAATATTACAACATCGCGCTCTCCAACAGTTCTTGCGTTGTATTTCCAGCCTTTTATATTTTTTGGTGTTTCTTGGACTGACTTGAAGTTATAATTTATTTGATATGATTCTATTCATTGTGTTTTAGTTGATTGACCGATCTCGTGTCACATTCAGGTTCATCGATTGCAGAGGAATCTGGACTTGGAAAAGATGGTGAACTTTACTGTTCAGTTTCTCTTATTCACACATGAATAAAGATTTTGTTATGTGTTCGTTGACCGGCCATTTTCACATGGATTTTTTGCAAAAGAAAAGTCCGATTGTGTGGAATGTCGATCATTACGGTGTTTCACTTTATTTTTAATTTTGCATATCAATCAGTGATTTCTTCGCACATTTTATTCGCTTTCCCGCTAGGTACTGTTCGTTTGCTTTTTTGGATGGTTGGAGTTGATATGATGATTACGATATGATTATTGATATGATGATTACGATCAAAACAACTGTCTGATTCTCGTCCGAATGCGTTGATTATCATTCGCCTCTTTTTTACTTTAATATGTGTCCCCTTAGAAGCAGGCAGGAGCAGTGCACTTTCAGGGTAATAATAAAGTGGCTGAAGCACATTTGCTGTTCGCTCAGTTGTTACACATCTGTGTCAGAACACGTGAATGACTGCATCACCGAGGATGAAGACTGGATCGAAGTGTTTTGACTTTTAATTGGAAATCACTTGTATCCTTCAAATTCCATAATCGTTTATTTAAACATCAAGCGAGAAGGAATACAAGCAAACTTTATTGTTTAATTTTCATTTTGACATCAAATTATTCTGTTATTATCACTCTCTATTCATAAATTACAGCTTCACACATAAGCCCTTATCAGCCAAACATTTTGATCCCGGATAAGTGGTGCAGTCAAAAATCTTGCTGGCATGGGCCGCCAACTTCGTAAATGACTTCACCAGGCACATTACCTCTGAAAGGCAATAAGTAAAATTCGGTTAGTGTTAACGAAACAGTGAAATATTTCCTACTTCCCTAATTCTGGTGAACTATAAAAACCGATTTCAGAATGAGATTTTCTTTGACTTTAGCCGGAAGGTCTGGAACTTGCGGTTGCTCGTATCGGCAAACAACGCTGTCTGCGTGTAATCCATAGTAGGTACAGTTTGTATTAAGGGCACGTCCTAATCGAGTGGTTGAGCCACAGACCATCTGGAATATTGATATCATATGATAAAAGTAATATCACTGATGAGATATCTTATGAAAAAATGACTATTACCATTAGTCGAGCGAAATGACGCATTTTGAAAGAAGGTTTTCATCAGAAATAAAAGCACTCACTTTACGATGCGTCTCGCATCGAGCACGATAAAAGAATCGCTGATTTAAAGTGCTGACACAGCACATTCATGAGACTTACAATAATCTAAATCTAATTGTGAGCATTAAATCAGATCGATTTACCTTAGTGAACCTGCACGCCTTGTAATGAACCACTTGTTTTGACTACAACAGGCAGTGGCTGTCTGTAACATTCAACCTCTGCACTCCTGACTAATCAGACAAACAACCTTAGAACAGCGGTGTCAGAACGACTTGTAACCCTCAGTAAGTGCTAGTTCTTGGACAATATACAGTTCTCATCGAAGCAGTGGCTTTAGCCGAACAGGATTTTGCTTCAGTCGTCATGCAACCTAGCCCTTTTCGTGAGTTCCAAAATTCTGCTTTGAATTTTTTGAATTATTTCAAAATTCTCGATAGATTTCCAAACGGATCCGTTTAGAAAAGTTGCGCATTCGGAAAGATCTAAAAGCAGCGAGCCCAAGACGAGGTTTAATCTACCAGCGATATACGGTCGGTATCTACCAGTTAAACTCCAGCTGATAACTACCAACGACGGCTTATTCAGTGAGGTTTGTCGCGAAAGGCAATCTTCAAGTACACTCGTTCCTCCACTGAATGGCAATATGTGTGCATCATCGTCTTATGCCAACCGCGCGTTGATGAATCTTCTACGATGTGGTGCAATTTTGTGCTGTGAGCGGCATTGTTTTCATTGTTACTAACCGCAACGTGAACATCAGTTTCAGACTGTACCAGGTTGTGTGTTGGCAGCATCGGGACCAGCAGTAAGGTAATAATTGACGCCATTCAATGAATCAAGGAAATCACATCCTGATGTTTGTTTCTGGGCTTTATTTTCGAGGTGACAGTCATACGTGTGCAATATGAATGCGATAATTTCGGAGTTTCAGAAGAAATGAAATTCATGCCGAAGAAATCAGAACAAGGCAGCGTAGTTTCTAACTTTTCCAGCAGTGAATTGATCGGTGGAGAACATGAATGAACGTATTGAACTCTAACGAGTATGCAGAGTTCAAGACTTTCAACACTCGCCAATTGATACATATTCTTTGCAGGTTTAGACATGTAACCGTTGCCCAAAGCAAATTTCAATCTCAACTGATCGTGCTGTTGTGTGATGAATTCACGCACTTTCTCATTCATCTCTAATGCTTCACATTTTTCCTGCGTGTTCACTGAATACCATACGCATAGGTGATGAGCTGAATTGAATTGAAATTTCAGAAGTGCTCTGCGCAAAAAGATGCTGAAGCTTTCGTTTGTTACCAGTGTTCTGACAGCTGTTTATAAATGGTTCATGATGGCGTCGAGCAATGAAAATGATTTCATCAAGAAGCAACCACTGAATAGTTGAAGAAAAGAAATATAAATTGATAGCCGGATGAGTTGATAACTAGATTGCGAATCATTCATTCAGACGAATGCTGCAATCGTTTCGAAATCTATTTTATACCGCAGCTTAATCATCATCTTATTTTAACAGAAAGATTTGTGTTTCAAAAAACAAAAAAAAGATTCGAAAGTAGGTGCCATTCACCTATTTTCAAAAAAACCTCATTGCTTACGTCAGTTGAGCATGAGCAAGGCATACTCAACAGTAGTGACCCGTTACGGAGATTCCTGCTGATGTTGAGTTGCCCTTCACTTACCCGCGCAGCAGTAAGGATGAGGGAAAGCAAACTTTTGAGCAAGTTACTAGGTGAATGACTAAATTCAGATTCAGAATCATAGCTGACTATGCTTAGAAATCACGACACTCGGTTGAATTCAACACCATTAACTCACTGATTAGAGACAGAAATTCGAGGAGTACGATTGATGCGGGAGTGGTAAGGCGAGCAAAGGGAGTGGTACGCCCAGGGTTAAATGGCTACGGTAACTAGCCACGCCCACAGTTAATGCATTTAACCTGATTAGTACCTCCAGAGTTGAACGACTACGGTAACTAGTCGCGCCCACAGTTATTGCAACCAACGGCAGTACTAACCCCAGGGTCAAATGGCTACGGTAAACAGCCACGCCTCCAGCTAATGCCTACAATAGGAGTAGTCTCCCCAGGGTTAAATGACTACGGTACTAGCCACGCCCCCAGTGAATGTTACCAATAGGAGTAGTAGCCCTGGTGTTAAATGACTGCGGTACCTACTACGCCCACAATTAATGCAATAATCATCCACTATTCAGATATCTGAACGAAAGCCATCAGCTGAGTAATGCCAACTCAGCATAACATTCACGTGAAGCAGTCAAGATCATCGCTTCACCAAACGTCCCGAACGATTATGACGAGTTGAAAGTGCTCGATACGAAACATTTGAAAGCCGGTGCTGTGATTCGAAGTAAGGAAGATCGTGAACTACTGCATTGGTATGTATGCAAATGCTATGCGTCATACTACAACGGTCTCGGATTGAACATTCAGTAACGAGCGGATCGAAATAATCAGGTCACTTCATTTCAGGAGACCAGTTTTAGCTGGATCAGTCGGTTCCTGGCTCAGATTTAGTTGAAATCGACGGCAGGTTTGACTTAGCTCAAATACTGCATTCTTAGCTCACACATGAATTTTTTTAGCATATTGCGGAGACTGTTATTCTATCGAACAGCCAGTTGCCTAGGTTTCCGTGAAGGAATTGTTTGAATTCGAACGAGTCTTTTTTTTCCAAGAGCACTTCCACTATTTCTACATTAACTATTTCATTCAAGGTGAGCCGTCATCGAGCACTTGAAACACAACCGCCAACTCCGGAACACTACTGGAAGGGTGGCACGGCCGATCGAGCGGAACAACAACGTCGTAGACAAATTCTGGAGAGTGATTCGCTGTTCACGTTGAACACACGCCATCCGCATTAAAAACATGTTGTGAACACTAGGCGAAAAACAGTTTAATTTTTTAGTTTGATTTCGTTTAAACGTTTCTTCAATCTATCTCGCTTTGTTTCCTTTACGTCGTTCGAAAAATATTTCGAACGTTTCGTCGGTTCATTCTGTTTGCTTCACTGTGACATTTTGCTGGATTATTGTCAACTGTTTACGATTTGCGTGTTGTTTATTACCAACTATTTATTAACTAGCACCTGCTTGATTCCGTTATATGTTGTGCACCAAAAGTGTAGAAAGTTATCGCTCACTTCAAGATTTCGACCACACTAGCATTCATTCATGTATATCTGGATACTTCTAGAGGAAAAACCAACCGACACCAAATATTTTTCAACACTGTTTTCAGCAGATTCTGTTTCCTAACACTGTTGAAACACTAGTATCATCAGCGTATCACGAACTCAATTTGGAGGCACGAATTTGACTTGCTTGTGCATAATGTTAATGTGCTATTCATTCCCTAGCTAAAATTATTGTGTTCATTCTCGACTCATGTTCATTGTGCTTGATAAAATTTAGTCTATTTTGCCTAAAACAACCCCTAAACTGAGCCTGAACTCGAGCTTGTTTTTCTACGTCAGTACGTTAACTGAATGAGTATAATTATGCTAATGGTAACAATATTGCATTACAGCGAGTGTTGGTCAGACAGTTGGCCTATTGCGAACTCACTTAACGAATTCATCTTGTCTACTTTATACTTTTTTCCACTTTCAGCCCTAATGAAACCTCATTAACGTCATTGTCAATTTTCGTGCATTTCTTCTAAACTCACCGGCACAAAATTACAGCTGTTGCCTCATGAAAATCCTAAACTTACTGAAACCACTGAAGATACTGACTGCTCCTAGATCCTTTTAAGTGCTTCTGGTGCAATGTGTTGTAACACATGGAAAAACATTTATACAGCTGTCGCGCCACGCACCGTTGATGTTTTAAATTTATCCTCATCCCAAAGTTTTGAACTAACATATAGGTACAAGCTTCAAAACTGAGCCTGACCCTAGCATCCGATATCGAATTGTATCTGGATGCTTTAGCGGGGTCCCTATTCACTTTGCGGTTCCATCTCGCTCATGAAATGTCACCAAAATACGCCTAACAATGTTTCCCATCATTATGCCTGGCGTGACAGCATCAAACATACGATTATGATCAACGAGAGGATAAATACGGTGATGAACACACGAAACACGAAACAATACCATAAACAACAACAAGAAATAATCACGTAAACAACAACAACAGCGAGTGGACAATAAAACAAATATTCACATAAATACGAGATACCAATGCCCACATTCAAATGCAAAATCCGAAACAGGATAACACGAACGCATTCTGACAGAATATCTTGAAAAAGAGATCGACTCAAACCAGTTGGAATCATTTCGGTTCAACTCAAAGGTAGTTTGAGGTCAGGTTAAGCTAGTGCTAGGTAAAGCTGACCCAGATCATACTTCCTTTACAAAGTATAAGAGTAATCCGAAGAATGTTAACTAGTTTTCAGTTGCTTTAGTTATCAACTAGGTGCTGGAATGAAAAAGTTTGAGAAAATTTGATGATGTTACCACGAAAACGCTACTTCAGAAACATTTTTATAGCTTACACATCAATTCATTCAAGCCCTGAGAAGACGTTGTGCCAGCAACGAAGAGGAAATTCTAACCTCTATGCACAGATCAAACCACAGTCATCCAATTCAACCCTAGCCCGAGATATAAGCTCTCGAAACTGATCAGTTATCAAAAACAGAAGCGATGACTTATGAAGTACCTTATCACCACTTATGACAGACAATAGCTACACTGGCAAGGGAAATAAGGATGTCACCATAGATGTGTATGAATGCCGTCATGACACTAGCTAATAGATAAGCTTCGGCGAGTAACCACAAACACCTGAGAGATTTCTCCTCATAACGCATTTAATAACATCAAAATTAAGCGATAAGATTTCATAAGTATAGTCAATGGTCAACCCGATCACAATTCCCCCCTGTTAAGGGAAAGTGCGCACGGTGAGTCCGGGAACCCTCGTTACCCAAGCAAATGCCCGAAGGCACTACTCAGGCCAACTTACGCGCATTCCTTAGCCCCGGTCAAATTGGCGCCTTTCCCGGGCCGGGAACGCCCTTATTATATTATGCAGAAAGAATGCTTACGATACTCGGGCAAGTATCGCAGGCATATTTTAAAACATTTCTCCCCGATTCGCCTAGACTGCCGGTAGGCGGGGAACGCCTGTCGCATTTATCTAAACCTAGCCCCGCTTATTGGCAGCTAGACGGGTTGGGATCGCCCACGCAACCAAAATTTGCTTTTTAAGAATGGCCATTGACTACACAAATAATATCGCATCAGCTTTATTCCGGATGTCATTAAACATGATTACGATGAAGACGTTCTTCGAGTCACCAATCAGCAACTCGACTCTACAGGTGAGTGGTCCAGGCGAACTTTCCAGACCTACCGCTAACTTCATAAGGCTATTCATACCCTACGTTCGTGAAACTCAGTTTTATAGGGATATTTTTTATCCATTCATATGCCAGTGTAGCTATAAAAAACAAAACTGAAGAACCTATAATGCCTCCTCTCTCATTTGAATGGATTTCTCAAAGTTATCAAGTACCTTATTAGCACTAATGACTGACAATAACTGCACTGGCAAGGGAAATAAGGATGTCATCATAGAATGTGTATGAATGCCGTCATGACACTAGCTAATAGATAAGCTTCGGCGAGTAACCACAAACACCTGAGAGATTTCGTCTCATAACACATTTAATAACATTGGAAGTTTATTCCAGCTGTTATTAAACAGTGTTACGAGGAAGACATTTTTCGAGTCACCACTCAGCAACTCGACTCTACAGGTGAGTGGTCCAGGCGAACTTTCCAGACCTACCGCTAACTTCATAAGGCTATTCATACCCTACGTTCGTGAAACTCAGTTTTAAAGGGATATTTTTTTTCCATTCATATGCCAGTGTAGCTATTCAAAACATGCTAATTGAATATTTCCTCATTAACGAACTCAGCAACTCATAATGCTTCTTCTCTCAAGCGAATGGATTTCCTAAGGTTACCAAGTACCTTCTTAACACTTATGATGGACAATAACTGCACTGGCAAGGGAAATAAGGATAGCATCATAGATGTGTATGA
Organism: Anisakis pegreffii; assembly: GCA_035041965.1. Classification (NCBI taxonomy): domain Eukaryota; kingdom Metazoa; phylum Nematoda; class Chromadorea; order Rhabditida; family Anisakidae; genus Anisakis; species Anisakis pegreffii. Next base: position 2,120 of record JAPYMA010001620.1, on the reverse strand, counting down.
ATGCCGTCATGACACTAGCTAATAGATAAGCTTCGGCGAGTAACCACAAACACCTGAGAGATTTCGTCTCATAACACATTTAATAACATTGGAAGTTTATTCCAGCTGTTATTAAACAGTGTTACGAGGAAGACATTTTTCGAGTCACCACTCAGCAACTCGACTCTACAGGTGAGTGGTCCAGGCGAACTTTCCAGACCTACCGCTAACTTCATAAGGCTATTCATACCCTACGTTCGTGAAACTCAGTTTTATAGGGATATTTTTTTCCATTCATATGCCAGTGTAGCTATTCAAAACATGCTAATTGAATATTTCCTCATTAACGAACTCAGCAACTCATAATGCTTCTTCTCTCAAGCGAGTGGATTTCCTAAGGTTACCAAGTACCTTCTTAACACTTATGATGGACAATAACTGCACTGGCAAGGGAAATAAGGATAGCATCATAGATGTGTATGAATGCCGTCATGACACTAGCTAATAGATAAGCTTCGGCGAGTAACCACAAACACCTGAGAGATTTCGTCTCATAACGCATTTAATAACATTGGAAGTTTATTCCAGCTGTTATTAAACAGCAGTACGAGGAAGACCTTTTTCGAGTCACCATTCAGCAACTCGACTCTACAGGTGAGTGGTCCAGGCGAACTTTCCAGACCTACCGCTAACTTCATGAGGCGATTCATACCCTACGTTTGTGAAACTTATTTTTATAGGGATAGTTTTATTCCTTTCATATGCCAGTGTAACTATTGTCAATACCTGCTACAGTTTCTGCCGCAACAAACTAAACAAATGTTCTCTTATGCGTTACTCTACCTCTAAGGATCGATCAGTTCCGAGAGCTTGTTCCTCAGACATAAGTTCACTAGGTAACAGCCGTTGACTTGTGCATAGAAGACTAAACTTGTCTGTGAATCGCATGCCTAGAGTCTGGTGAGGTCAACTCAAGTCCAAATTAAGTTTAATGTTATTAAGAATGCTCAAAGTCAGATTCAAATCGAGGTCAGTCAATCTCAAGATATACCAAATCCGCTAAGCGGTACGTCAACTCAAGTTAATTCGTGGTAAAATTTCAGTCAAGACTTCTCAAGGTTTCGGTTCAGTGAGCTTTTAATACCGTTACAGTGAAGCTAAGTCAAGTCAATTTTGCATCTATTAGAACTACTATCAGAAAATGTGCTACTTTCATATCTATGTTATAGTCCAACATGGTCCATGTAACAGAGTCCACATTGTGGGGGAGGGAGGGGGAGGGGAATGATTAGGCGTGTGAACTGAAAAATAATTTCAATCGGGTGGGATGGGCCATACATAAGGCCAGTCCAAGTCCCTACCTCTGGCTCCGGAGTTAAGCGGGTCGTTACGTGCCGCGTCCCTCCTTCGCCCTACCAGCATCCCTTACAAAAAGATTTACAATATAAACAATCGCGAATGATGTACAAAATGAATGAATAAATAAATAAATGAATAAATAAATAAATAAATGCACGAATAAATAAATAAATAATGAAAGCATTTACAACAACTAGTGACATCAAATATAACGATACTTATAACAATCAAATAAATTTCAGTATAAAAGAATGAACGGGAAACAAAATTCAGTAGGCCATAATGTGAGTCAGATTTCATAACATTTCTTCGTTTGACACTTTTTTTTTAATTTTCTGATGTCTGAGGGGATCGAATGAAATATTTAGAGAGAACCGCTATCCTGTCCAGTTCATATCCTAAAGGGTAATAGAAATTTGTGGATGCCTTCGAAATTTGATTGCCCCTACACTTAATGCCCCTAAACTTCTCAGTATATGACAGTACAGTGACCATTGAACGCTAAATACAAAGCAATAACAATAATATAGCACGAACAACATTAACAACCGAATTGAAAAACACTAAAAAACCCCCCAGTTAAAAAACATAAGGCAACATAAGCATTTTCAGAGCTTCATTACACATTTCAATCGAAAGTAATAAGTTTCATATCACTGTACAATTCACAACAATGTGTGTCACTGTACTGTCATCTAATCTCAATGGGTTGGATACAGTAAAGCATGGCTTACAAGTAATTGATAACATACACAAACGTATGATTCACATACACAAAAGTA
>JAPYMA010001619.1:0-11063 GCA_035041965.1 Anisakis pegreffii | reverse complement strand
ATGTTTGTTTTGTGTGATTTTGGAATTATTCATCTCAATTTCGCGTAAAATCAATCCATCATTCGCATAAAATCAATTTCAAACTTTAAAAACTCAGATATTTGTGTGCGCCATTGCTTAATAATGCGTTCATTGTTCATGTTTTCATTTTCTTGCGAAAATTGCACGCAATTCTTCATTTTCAGAGACATCTCTTCAATAGCGATTTTAAAAGAGAATAGAAGAATAATGAAGCGGATGCTAGAAGCTTTGGCGCATTGTCCGTTACTGATCCATGACGGATGTTGAAGGATTTGCAATTTTCCGAATCGCAATGACAACAGTCTTAATGTTCTCGAGAATATTTTTACGTTTTTGTTGGCTACTTTTGTAATCGAGTATTTTTATGCTTGCGCATTGCGAGTTCTTCAATTAGAAAGTGTTCATTTCAAAGTGAAAGTTTCCGAATATTATGCAATCGTTTCAATTCTTTGTTTTTTCAATTCTTTTTCAATTCATTTTAAACACGTTGGTCGTAGAATTCATCTTTCAGTTATTTAAAAATTCGCTTGTAAATTCAGCTTAAACCGAACTGATTGAAAACGTTCGCATTTAGAATCAGCCAAAGTACTTCAAGTTAAATGAGATAAGGAACACAATAGATACGAAGTTGAGATTGTAATCATATGTTCTTCTGCATCATCCTTTACAGTTTTTATCAATTAAAAGACGATGAAAGGAAGATTGCAAAACGATGCACATTATCAACGGATAATGAAGGAGGATAAAGGAATGCCAAGGAAAATCACGCAATGAATACCACAGTAATGGAACAACGAGAATTCAATTGTAACCTAGTAAAAATGCAAATGAATAAATAATCGAATTAATTAAGATAAAACCAATAAACATTGACTCAATAAAAATTGTCATTGACTTGAAAAACTCACATTTTAATTTTATTCAACACACCTCCGGTGTTGCTGTTGCTGTTGCTGCTTTTCTTCTCTGATTTCAAAATAATTTTTTTTTGGCTTGTCGATTCTGAAATTCAATAAATCATGCTAGGTGACATTAGGGTAACAATTGAAACAACGTTAATGAAAAAAGCACGTCGATAGCAATGAAGTAGCACTGAGGTGTGGTTAGCACCTGAACGCTTAATCACTAGAATTAAACAGGTTAATATGGGTAATGAATGACGCATAGCATGGATTATTTCACAAATGAAGAAGTTCAGTCAACTTGAGCAGTTTTCCTATCTTTCTACAATGCTGAACTCAAAATTTCTCCGCTACGGTGAGGGTGAAATGGGCATGCAAACAGAATATGTTCAATATGGAGAATATGTTCAAAGTGTGGATAAAACATTCGTATAATATCCGCACAGATTGAAATTATCAAAGAATCAATGTGAAAATATCTTCATGACGGATAGTCCTATCAAAATTTCAGAATTAATTGTCATGAAGTTTCGAGAATGTTTGCTATGGTATTTTCGTATTAGTAAGGAAAACATCAATAGCATAGCAAGCATGATGCCACCTCTGAAGAACAACAAAAAAAAAACAATGTCTCGGTCGTTTAGACTCACGCGTCAACATGCATTGAAATGGTAAGGTTGGGATGCGAGAGTCCATTTCAATCAATCGATTGATGGTTCAGAAACATTTCACAGACTGTATACTTGAAAAAGACATCGAACGTCACTTCTAAAGCATACTGCATGACTTACTACATCTATTGTTATGACGTAATGCACGTGTGTATTGTGCACCTATTGTGTTGCATTGGTCAAGCAACATTGAATTTTGAAACGTGCATGATGCAGTTCAGCCAGTGATACTCGTCACATCATGATAGTGAATCGTTTCTGTGCTAGTTAATTGCTAGCAGTTGCACAACTCTGATGGCACTTTTCTTGATCAAATGCATGTTTCATTGAGAAAGTATTCAGGACGGTGATTACCGCCATTGATGTCTTTGATTATCATCAAGGAAGTCTCGTTCAGGAAACTGGAAGAGTCAATTCATGTGCTTGTTTCTTTATTCAACAAAAGTTGTATTGATACTGCACGAACTCAAACTCTATTATGGATAATTGTTCAAGCCATATGATTATGAGCAGTTTACCGATTCCAGCTGAACTAGTATTAAAATTAGTACTTGAATAATGAGTACGAGAGTATGAGAGCATTTCTTGCCTGGCAAAAGCTAAGAATCCCGTACGCTGGATGACAAACTTATGCCAAAGTGAGTATGTGTGAGGAAATGTGCTCGAAGCATGATGATGTACTGATTCAACCGTAATAATGATAAAACTGCAAAAAATCATTTAGAGGGATCAAGAAAATTCTCTAATCATTTTATGTGACTGTGGAGAACTGTTCAGGTTGCAAACTCCCCTTAAAATCAGCAAACGAATAATGATCGTAAACGGACCGGAGGATTTCTCATATTCTAAACTTCAAAAGTTCCTTGCAATTGATGAGAATGTTATCGTAACGAGTGTGTGCTTATTCGATGCATGTATAACATGTCGAAATCACGGATTGAAACGGTTGTGTGAGTAACGTGGTTATATCAATGCTCATAGTCAGTAAAATTATTAAAAAAATACGCTATGAAGAGCCTCGCATTTTATTTCAATTTAGTGATGAGAAATGCGGAAGAATTCGGAGATATTATCTCGTAGTTATTGATGGCATTGCAGCAATATTTTTATGCTAACGATGAAAGCTGTTGTATTGCTAGAAAGATGTAAATAATAGCGATAATGAAGAAATAACGAATAAAAAACGCCAATCCTACCAGCTGAGTTATTTCTTTCACTAGGACACGTTGAAGTGGTGCAGTTATGATGAGAGAATTCATTTGATTATATTGATTGATGAGAGTAAAATTGATATTTTTCGAACAGAGATCGAATGTTGCAAGTGAAACATGAAATGATCTATTGCGGTGATTGAATTGCAATGGTTAGTAGGGATTGAATATCGATGCGTTTATGGAGTTCATCGAATCATATTCACGTCAAGCACGTAGACCTTCTCTGATACCATCAATCAACAGCGAATGTACGAAACTAACGAAACATTTCTAAAAAATCAGTCAGCAATAATTCAATTGTGATCATTTCCGATCTCAGATCTCATAATAAATAATCATTTTGATCATCACACATCATACTGTTGAATTTTGATGCACACTTCAACACCTATCATGACGTCCCGTACCAACAGATGTGATATTCATGAACCTGTGGCTTTCAAGCTAATGTTACCCTCAGGTTTACCCAATAACGTATCAATTGTTGCGCACCAATCGATTTCTCAGAGCCTCTGAATTCACAATATCATATACATTGTCAGGCAATCCTCCTTACTTGAGGAGATGCAGCCGTTAATTTAAAGCTATAACAAGACTGGAGGAATACTCAAACCTGTCGTACCATCAGGTTTGCCAATAACATCTGAATTTCTGTGCACCATTCGATTCATCAGAATCTTTACATTCAGAAAAACAAATATTTTGCTGAGCAGTTCGGCAAAAACAAATGTTTTGCTGAGCAGTTCGGCTTTCTTAAGCACTTATGGCTATTTCGATGAATTTTTCTCAAAAACCATCCTCAAACCTCCCGTACTGTCAGGTTTGCTCAATAATATCTGATAGTGAGTTTGTGTGCACCATTCGATCCACCGGAATCCTTACATTCACAAATCATATGTTTTGCTGAGCAGTTCGGCTTTCTTGAGTAATTATGGCTATTTTCATGAAGATATCTCAACAGCAAGTGCAGAATCGCTTATTCATGTACATTCTATCACTATGTTCTGCAAAATGTATGATATTCAGAAAGTATTGACTCTGATTAATCGAATGGTTAAAAGAATTTCATATGTTATCGGGCACACCTAAGATTACGGTTGCCTTGAAGATGGGAAACTCTATGAAGATCTACCAATGCGTTACTGATATTGATCTACAGGGACAGAATGGATACGAATGAGCGCTTTTGCGCTTGTTGCTGAGTTAGCTTTATGAAAATAGCTATATCTCTTCGAGAAAGTGGAATGGCTCAGCAAATGTATGTTTATTGGAACATAGAGGCTCCGCTGAATTGAATGACGTACACAAAGTTATTTGTAGGCTATTTTCTTAATTTGAGGGTAATAGAAATTTGAGGGTGAAATTTGAGGTTGATGTATTCAAGCTCCCCGTCTTCTCAGCTTCGCCCGGGAACATATCCATATTTATACAGAGTTAGATTGAGCAGAATTTTTTCTTTCTAATGGTGAAAAAAGCTGCTTGGAAATTTCCACTCATTGGGAAGATATAGCAATTTTTGTGATCCTAAATAATAGAAATTTGAGGGTGAAATTTAAGGTTGATGTATTCAAGCTCCCCGTCTTCTCAGCTTCGCCTGGGAACATATCCATATTTATACACAGTTAGATTGAGCAGAATTTTTTCTTTCTAATGGTGAAAAAAGCTGCTGGGAAATTTCCACTCCTTGGGAAGATATAGCAATTTTTGTGATCCTAAATAATAGAAATTTGAGGGTGAAATTTGAGGTTGATGTATTCAAGCTCTCCGTCGTTCCCGGGTTGATACGTTCCCGGGCAAAGCTGAGAAGACGGGGAGCTTGAACATATCAACCTCAAATTCCACCCTCAAATTTCTATTACCCTCAAATTAAGAAAATAGCTATATCTCCGCATATAAGCAGAACTGCTGGATGAAATTTATGTACAGCAGCTAAGGGGGTAAGTGGCTACGATAACTAGTCATGCCCAAAGTTAATGCAACCAACAGGAGCAGTACCTCCGGGTTAAATGACTGCATGAAAGTGTTCACTACTAGCATATCCTTGCAGTAATACATAGTTCTCATGAATCTCAAATCTATTCACTTAATATTTATGAAACTACGTACTTCTAACCACGTCTGAAACCAACGAGTTCATAATAATATTCGTAGGAGTGATATCATGTATTTGTAAGTGTATTTGTAATTACTTATTGTCATATGGTATAATTTTTGTTGGAATCATTTTATGGAGTGATTGGAATTAACTGGGTCAGATAAGGCTTTTTCCCGTTTGAGACAGCGATTTCTTGGGGATTAGCCCGTCAGTACAAATTTTGGAGATGTTTTCTTCGAATGGCGAGTCAGCAAATAGATCGATGTTTAGTTCGTTCTGTTCACTTGAATGTTGGTTCTGTTCATTTCTTGAAACATATTTTTGTTTAAGTGAAAAGAACTGAATACTAGGTTCCACACATCATCGTTGCACATATCAGAATTTGTCGTTTCCGTTTGATGTCGTATTTGCATTGCTTATCTTCTCTTTTCACTGTGTGTTTTATGAAGCAATTTTTCAATTTTATCGCTGTTATTGTCAATTCATTATTATTTAAAATGTGTATGGTTATTACCGCTAATGAAATGATTCTTGTCAGAATGAATCTTCGGAAATCTGGAACGTTGTTTGCGCTACATTTTACGTTACAGTCGGTGTACAATCAGTTTGAGTATTAGAAAATTGTAACTGTATCATGCAATGACTTTTATTATGCAGTTTTTTCATCCTCTGTTTTTAGTGACGATCGGTAGTAGAACATTGGTGAGAAATGTCGAAGTCAAGGAGCAAAACGAGACAAAATATTCAATTGAAAGTTGAAAGCAAAAGACTGTGAAAGGCAATTTCGATGCTTGCGAGTTGATGGCAATTTGAATTTGAGGATTCGTCTTGCTGATAATTGAAAGGTCTTATTTTGGGATCTTAAGAGAAATAAGAGCGTTAAAATGCAAAGGAACAACGTTTACGAAGCGTTCTAGGAATGTTTAGCCACCCCATAGCTGATTGTGAGACAAGCAACGGGAGTAGTGCGTCCGGGGTTAAATGGCTACGGTAACTAGCCACACCCACAGTTAATGTATCTAACGGAACTAGTGCCTCCGGAGCTAAGTGACTACGGTAGCTAGTCACGCCCACTGCCAACGCAACCAACGGGAGCGGTACCCCCGGGATTAAATGACTTCATCAAATTGCCCACTAACAGTATCACTTTGTAACAATGAATAATCAGCCTGATTCTCCCCAATCTCAAATCTAATTAATTCATATCGATAAAAATAACCTCTTTATAAACACGACTGAAACCAACCGATTTATCATAGTATCTGTAAGAGTAATCGCTCATTCTCCATTTCAGTTTGCATTGTTCTTGTGTGGTTATATTCACGAATTCACTCAGTTTTTGTTTGACAGAAAAAAAGACGAGCATGTAAAATCAGAAGCGCTGTACAGATACTACGCAAGATTCCGATACGAAACTTGGCCTGTGGTGTCCGAGGAGAAATGGAGGTTTTTCGATGTTACATAAACTACACAAAAGGAAAAACTGAGCAGAAGCCAGAGACGGGAGCATTTTCAGCGTATATCTCTAAGTATCAAACACTGATGCTCATTCAAGCGTAGTTCAAGTCTGAACCACGAGATGACCCGAATTAATATGCGCAAGACATGCTTCTTAATTCCTCCATTCCATTATCTCGAGCAGAGGTTCACAAATGGATAAAAATCTTAAAATAAATGAATGAAAGAAACAAGCAATGCGAACTTAGCTTGTACAGATAGCACGGCTCTAGTAATTGACCTCATCTTAAAAGTGGGAATTCAGAAAATTCTGGAAGTATCCGTCGCAGACACAACGACCTGAACGTTTTTGGAGGGGGCCAAGTGGTCGCTAGACGGGTGCCGATGTGCTGTTTCCCGACCAGAGACCTAGAGGAGAAGAGCCTGACTTCCAGTTCGAACATATTTTCGGGTGAGACAAATTTCGTCAACCCCATATAACTGAGATATCACCCCAAACATGCCCAAAACATTCATAGACACCAGCAACCCCAACTGGAAATCAGGCTGAATCAAATACCGCCCAGCTAATGAACAACTGCTGTATGCTTGCTGCACCTCATATATCCTACGGTTTCCCAACCACTGACTTGCTGCCACAATTAGGCTCAAATTCCCTCATCCTATAGTTAGCTTTAGATTTGTTCGCTCGTAAACAGTCTACAGAACAACGCAAGTAATAGCCATTCACTTGCTGGACAGTACACTTGAAAGAGCTCTTTTAACCACATGAAATGGCCGGAAGACGAAGTCCCATAAAAAGCTCCTTCGAAAAAGAAAAACAACAACAAAAATAAACGAAAGCATAGCAACACCCCCCTCCCCAAAACTTTTACTCCTTTCACATAATTCAGATCAAAAATGAAAACATAAAAACATGCAATACACACCACACTATACAAATATCACATCACAGCTTGCAAACGTCACAATATGCAAACATATCACATCATAGCATCCAAGCCATCACATTATCATAATATCATAATACGACCGTATGACAAAAAAACATCAGCACATTAATTCACAACAGTGACCACTGTCACGGCAATCGGAAGGGTTCAATTTGCGTCAATTGTCATTTCGGTTCAGCTCGAAAGTAGTTTGAGCTCAAGTCAACCTGATGCTAAATGAAGCCATGGTACCTCTGTAAGGTACAAGAGCAACCCGAGGAATGCTACCTGACCTAAACTTGCTCAAGTTATCAATCAAGTTATCAACTCAAGCTATCAACTTCTGGTGCAATGTGTTGTAACACATGGAAAAACATTTATACAGCTGTCGCGTCACGCACCGTTGATGTTTTCAAATTTATCCTCATCCCAAATTTTGAACTAACATGTAGGTACAAGCTTCAAACCTGAGCCTGACCGTAGCATCCGATATCGAATTGTATCTGGATGCTTTAGCGGGGTCCCTACTCACTTTTCGGTTCCATCTTGCTTATCAAATGCCACCAAACTATGCCTAGCAACGTTTCCCTTCATTGTGCCTGGCGTGACAGCATCAAACATACGATTATGATCAACGAGAGGATAAATACGGTGATGAACGCACGAAACACGAAGCAATACCATAAACAACAACAAGAAATAATCACGTAAACAACAACAACAGCGAGTGGACAATAAAACAAATATTCACATAAATACGAGATTCCAATGCACAATCCGAAACAGGATAACACGAACACATGCTGACAGAATATCTTGAAAAAAGGATCGACTCAAGCCAGTTGGAATCATTTCGGTTCAACTCGAAAGTAGTTTGAGGTCAAGTCAAGCTTATGCTAGTAAAGCTGATCCAGGTCCTACTTCCTTTACAAAGTATAAGAGTAATCCGAAGAATGTTAACTAGTTTTCAGTTGCTTTAGTTATCAACTGGGTGCTGCAATGACAAAGTTTGAGAAAATTTGATGATGTTACCACGAAAACGCTACTTCAGAAACATTTTTTGTAGCTTACACATCAATTCATTCAAGCCCTGAGAAGACGTTGTGCTAGCAACGAAGAGAAAATTCTAACCTCTATGCACAGATCAAACCACAGTCATCCAATTCAACCCTAGCCCGAGATATAAGCTCTCGAAGCTGGTCAGTTATCAAAAACAGAAGCGATGACTTATGAAGTACCTTATCACCACTTATGACAGACAATAGCTACACTGGCAAGGGAAATAAGGAGAGCATCATAGATGTGTATGAATGCCGTCATGACACTAGCTAATAGATAAGCTTCGGCGAGTAACCACAAACACCTGAGAGATTTCTCCTCATAACGCATTTAATAACATCAAAATTAAGCGATAAGATTTCATAAGTATAGTCAATGGTCAACCCGATCACAATTCCCCCCTGTTAAGGGAAAGTGCGCACGGTGAGTCCGGGAACCCTCGTTACCCAAGCAAATGCCCGAAGGCACTACTCAGGCCAACTTACGCGCATTCCTTAGCCCCGGTCAAATTGGCGCCTTTCCCGGGCCGGGAACGCCCTTATTATATTATGCAGAAAGAATGCTTACGATACTCGGGCAAGTATCGCAGGCATATTTTAAAACATTTCTCCCCGATTCGCCAAGACTGCCGGTAGGCGGGGAACGCCTGTCGCATTTATCTAAACCTAGCCCCGCTTATTGGCAGCTAGACGGGTTGGGATCGCCCACGCAACCAAAATTTGCTTTTTAAGAATGGCCATTGACTACACAAATAATATCGCATCAGCTTTATTCCGGATGTCATTAAACAGTATTACGATGAAGACGTTCTTCGAGTCACCAATCAGCAACTCGACTCTACAGGGTGAGTGGTCCAGGCGAACTTTCCAGACCTACCGCTAACTTCATAAGGCTATTCATACCCTACGTTCGTGAAACTCAGTTTTATAGGGATATTTTTTATCCATTCATATGCCAGTGTAGCTATAAAAAACAAAACTGAAGAACCTATAATGCCTCCTCTCTCATTTGAATGGATTTCTCAAAGTTATCAAGTACCTTATGACTGACAATACTAATGACTGACAATAACTGCACTGGCAAGGGAAATAAGGACGTCACCATAGATGTGTATGAATGCCGTCATGACACTAGCTAATAGATAAGCTTCGGCGAGTAACCACAAACACCTGAGAGATTTCGTCTCATAACACATTCAATAACATTGGAAGTTTATTCCAGCTGTTATTAAACAGTGTTACGAGGAAGACATTTTTCGAGTCACCACTCAGCAACTCGACTCTACAGGTGAGTGGTCCAGGCGAACTTTCCAGACCTACCGCTAACTTCATAAGGCATTTCATACCCTACGTTCGTGAAACTCAGCTTTAAAGGGATATTTATTTTCCATTCATATGCCAGTGTAGCTATTCAAAACATGCTAATTGAATATTTCCTCATTAACGAACTCAGCAACTCATAATGCTTCTTCTCTCAAGCGAGTGGATTTCCTAAGGTTACCAAGTACCTTCTTAACACTTATGATGGACAATAACTGCACTGGCAAGGGAAATAAGGATAGCATCATAGATGTGTATGAATGCCGTCATGACACTAGCTAATAGATAAGCTTCGGCGAGTAACCACAAACACCTGAGAGATTTCGTCTCATAACACATTTAATAACATTGGAAGTTTATTCCAGCTGTTATTAAACAGTGTTACGAGGAAGACATTTTTCGAGTCACCACTCAGCAACTCGACTCTACAGGTGAGTGGTCCAGGCGAACTTTCCAGACCTACCGCTAACTTCATGAGGCGATTCATACCCTACGTTTGTGAAACTTATTTTTATAGGGATAGTTTTATTCCTTTCATATGCCAGTGTAACTATTGTCAATACCTGCTACAGTTTCTGCCGCAACAAACTAAACAAATGTTCTCTTATGCGTTACTCTACCTCTAAGGATCGATCAGTTCCGAGAGCTTGTTCCTCAGACATAAGTTCACTAGGTAACAGCCGTTGACTTGTGCATAGAAGACTAAACTTGTCTGTGAATCGCATGCCTAGAGTCTGGTGAGGTCAACTCAAGTCCAAATTAAGTTTAATGTTATTAAGAATGCTCAAAGTCAGATTCTAATCGAGGTCAGTCAATCTCAAAATATACCAAACCCGCTAAGCGATACGTCAACTCAAGTTAATTCATGGTAAAATTTCAGTCAAGTCTTCTCAAGGTTTCGGTTCAGTGAGCTTTTGATACCGTTACAGTGAAGCTAAGTCAAGTCAATTTTGCATCTATTAGAACTACTATCAGAAAATGTGCTACTTTCATATCTATGTTATAGTCCAACATGGTCCATGTAACAGAGTCCACATTGTGGGGAGGGGAGGGAGGGGGAAGGGGAATGATTAGGCGTGTGAACTGAAAAATAATTTCAATCGGGTGGGATGGGCCATACATAAGGCCAGTCCAAGTCCCTACCTCTGGCTCCGGAGTTAAGCGGGTCGTTACGTGCCGCATCCCTCCTTCGCCCTACCCACATCCCGTATAAGAAGGCTTACAATATTCACAATAGCAATGAATGTACAAAATGAATAAATAAATAAATATATAAATAATGAAAAAATACATGATAATTTGTGGCAACATACATGAATATATACATTACATGTAATATACAATTCAATTAATTCAAAACATTAAAGAATAAATAGAAAACTAAATCCAATA
>JAPYMA010001618.1:0-86185 GCA_035041965.1 Anisakis pegreffii | reverse complement strand
GACTGATAACATTCGATATTGTAGTTTTGCTCGATTCTTGATTGTTGATTTTTGATCGATTTTGAGACTGATAGATGCGATCCGTGATTGAAAACCTCGGTCCAACGGGATAAATGAAATTTAACATTATAATTGTAGACAACCAAACAGCTAAGGTCATTCCATTCACGCCAACAATTCAATTATCCCTGTTCTTAATGATGTATGATAGTAGAATTTCAAAAATAAGCTATTCTACTAACTAAATTTTCCCCACGTCACCTGTGCATCTCAAGAATGACTGTGTTCGATAGCCTACTTGAGCCTGTAATAAGTCGAACGTCTATCCCTAAGATCCACTCATGCTATCTAGCTCAACCTCAATCTGAAATGTAATTTCTCGAACACAGTCATCTGTTGAAGGCAGAGGCGGTGACTTATAACTTTCATTTCAATCTTGAGATAATGAATTGCAAATGAAAAATCCGTAATGATCTCCAGGATTATTAAAACTATGTTTCCGTGTGATCAAGAACTTTGGTAGCACTAATGATGGATAATAACCACACTGGCAAGGGGAATAAGGATATACCAATAAAATTGTATGAATGCCATCATGAACCTAGCTAATAGATAAGCTTCGGCGAGTAACCACAAAACCTGAGAGATTTCTCCTTATAACGCATTTAGTAACATTGAAACTAAGCGATATGATTTCATTAGTGTAATCAATGGTCAACCCGATCATAATTCCCCCTGTTAAGGGAAAGTGCGCACGGTGAGTCCGGGAACCCTCGTTACCTAAGCAAATGCCCGAAGGCACTACTCAGGCCAACTTACGCGCAATCCCTATCCCCGGTCAAATCGGCGCCTTTCCCGGGCCGGGATCGCCCGTGATATATTTCGAAGAATAAATGCTAGCGATACTCGGGTAAATATCGCTAGCATATTTTGATTTATTTCTCCCCATTCGCCTAGACTGCCGGTAGGCGGGGAACGCCTGTCGCATTTACCTAAACCTAGCCCCTCTTGTTGGCAGCTCGACGGGTTGGGAACACCCACGCAACCAAAATTTGCTTTTTAAGAATGACCATTGACTACAAAAATAATATCACACCTGTCTTATTCCAACTGTTATTAAATAACGCTACGAGGAAGACATTTTTCGAGTCACCACTCAGCAACTCGACTCTACAGGATGAGTGGTCCAGGCGAACTTTCCAGACCTACCGCTAAGCTCATAAGGCGATTCATACCCTACATTCAAGAAGCTCAATTTAGTGATAAGGGAAACAGTTTTTTCTTGACTTGCCAGTATGGCTATTACCTATACTGGGTGCACTACCTCCTGGAACTCATTTTTGAAAACACAACATCTGGCCTCCAACAGGCACCACATTCGAGCGTTTACATCTCACTGAAGGGCTCACCTACACAACTTCTTTCAAGTAAATGCGAAGAGGGTGAAGTATTTTTGTTCATGACCTAAGGAAGCTTACAACGTCCTAATATCAACGGATCTTAAGCACGTTTGTGCTTAAGATCCATCGATGCTATCAAGCTCAACCTTAGTATGAGACGTAATCTCCCGAACATTCAATATCGGATAACGAAATAAATGGATGGAAATGAAATAAACATGACCTTTTGACGATGAATGCAGCACAACTCCGTCTGAGAGATTCGTCATTATAATAAATGAAACGATCATAGAGGACTCGGTACTTCATATTCAATTGATATTTTCACTCCATACTCGATATTTGATTGCAGTTTTTCATATTGATAATATTTGATATTTCGGCATTGCAATTTTGCTCGATTCTCGATTGCTGACTTTGATTTTTGATGGATGTTGAGACTGATTGCATCTTCGGTCCAACGTAATCAATGAAATTTAACATTACAAATGTAGACAACCAACACAACTGATGATCAGCTCATTCAGATCAGTAAGCCAACAATGCAGTTATCATTGCTCTCATGTGGTGTAAGTACAGCAAGAATTTAAAGATAAGTAACTACCTATACATCGAAGAATAACTTAGATGCTCAACACCTCAAAAACCAACAACCATAAAATGAGATGAAACTGTTACAAGTGTTTTCTAAGCTGACCTCGACTAGTTGTTACAGTAGAAGCACAGACACCAAATTTTCGAAAAACACCCGAGGTCCCCCGCCGCTGTCCATGAGAACATGGAAGTTTGACGGTACGGAATGCCGGGTTCACCCGGAACCGGGATAGGATTGCTCCCTGGGTTATCCGCCCATTCTCCCGGCCTCCATGCATCCGAACACCTACAAGGGTGATCGGAAATCTAAAGTCAGTGCTTCTCCCTCATTCAAAAATGGAACAATTACACATTGAAAACATTCCGCAACAGTTTCATCTCATCTTATGGATCTTTTCCGGCCCTTTCCTAAGTGAAGGAGGACAGATTAAACACACAAATCATGTTTAAAAAACCCCTACGGAACTGGATGAACAAAGAGAAGAAAATTCCAAAATAAATATAAATTAGATGTTCAACAATCCAAACACTAACAACCATAAGATTAGATGAAAACTGTTACTAATGCTTTCTAAGCCGATCTCGACTAGTTGTTATAATAGAAGCACAGACACCAGACATTCGAAAAACACCCGAGGTTATCCGCCGCTGTCCATGAAGGTTATCCTCCAGGAAGTTTGACGGTACGAATGCCGGGTTCACCCGGAACCGGGATAGGATTGCTCCCTGGGTTATCCGCCCATTCTCCCGGCCTCCATGCATTCCCACACCAACATGGTGCTCGAAAATCTAATGCCTGTGCCTCTTTCTCAATCATGAATGGAACAATAATGCATTAAAAACATTCAGTAACAGCTTTATCTGAATTTATGGATCTTTTTCGGCCCTTCCATGAGTGAGGGGGATAGAATAAGCACACAAATTATGCAAAAAAAAATCCCACGAAATTAAACGAACAAATAATCAATGCGAAAAGTTGACCTGATCGAAGGTTGTCCATCCATTGCTATCAGCCAACACCTTCACTTGCGCTTGAATGTTCGCGGTTTGGTGGCTGTCATATGCTTCGGCAATACCACTTTTACGCCGGGTTGCCATCCCCTGACGCAACCCTCCTCATTTATCCGGGCTTGGGACCGGCACTAAGGGCTATAAACCCTTCGTGGCTGAGTTAAAGCGTCGTGATACGTGCTTTCTGCAAATCACGAGTGACGCAAACGCAATAAATCATTTATCCACGAACCAGAGTAAACAATTAGAATCACTTCAAACAATTAGAACATTGAAGAAATTTTTTAGCTCTGACAACGCCTGTGACGTGATCACTTCAGATGAATCTAATAACAAATGTTCTCAACTGAACGACTGTCAATGGAAATGGGATAAATGAGACCGTTCACTTCGAAGAAATTAAGAATACGAAATACTGATTACAACAATCACAATTAATTCGATTATAGAGTATTTCATAATCTTCAAGAACATTTCGACCTGATGGTTATGGTGCTAAATACCAAGTTCTGCGTAGAGATGCACGGAAATCACACAGTTGGATTATTGAAAGGAAAAAAGGAATTAATTGAAGCGGCCTAAACATATACATACGCAATTCAACGGATGAAACGGATATATGAAGATTTCGTAAGATGTATAGAAAAAGTTTCATCATCAACTGAGGGTAAGCTGGTCGTTTTTCGCCAAATCGCTTGTTTTGTTTCATTCACATTGAAAAGCAAATGGAACTGAAATTGTGATGTTGAGGAATGAAGATATTACAGATTCTGCGGAGAATCACGAATGAGAGCGAATCATTGATGTGGCCAAAGTGAATGAGAAAACTACCATCACATAGTGGAAATGTAATGCAGTAAGTTATTTTAGTTATGAGAGTGATAAGAGAGCATGGAAATCAGACATAGGATTCATTGATAGACTGTTGAAGGAAAGCTGTATGTGGGAGTATGGAAAGCGTGTATGCCTTCTGAATAGCAACTTCCATCAGAAGCTATTCTCCTGCACTCTATTCACTCCTCACATTCTATCATCAGTTTTTACGTCGAATTCCAGTGATGTCTCATCACTCTCATTTCCAACCTTGCTGATTGCATTACAGTCCCATTGTGCAGTGACACTTTTCTCATTCATTGCAGACGTATCACTGATTCACTCTCATTTATATTTATCTTCTGAATCTTCACTCTATTCATTTCTTGACTGCAAATTCTCATTACATTCAGAATCACAAGGCAATTGATATGTGCGGAATAAGTTGCCACACCATGAAACGATTATTCAAATGCAAGAAATTTATCGCTTACATTAAGCCGAGAATAAGACCATGTGTAACCTGGGTTTATCGATGGAATCTTCAATATTTCCTTCAGTTACGGGAAGGAAGAAGGAGGGAACAGATCCGTTCTGTGGCATAACGGCGCTTAAAATCACATTCATGCAAAAACACGGTTATGACACCATTTGAAGTCCATAATCTTCTTCTAATCACCATAACTCCACACAATAGTACGCATCTAATTGCCAGCTCGTCAAGAAGTACCGAACACTGTTGCCATGGATTAAGGTTTGCACGGGATTCCGGAATCCCGAGGAAGAGTCCTTCGTGACTTTAAGTATGTTGTTTGCTGTTAATTACTTTATTGTTGTTTCAACTTTATTATTTAAGCGTCATTCATTGCTATAGAAAACCCTTGTTTAACTTCTTAAGTATGTGTAGCTAAGTGATGCATTCATCATAGGAAATGTTGCATCTGGGAAGACGAATAATCTCTTAGAAAATGCAATATCGCTCAGGTAACAAGAGAGGAAATCAAACAAAATACAGCCAAAGACATATGCGATGTGATCAATGGGCGCATACAGTGACCTTCTTATGAGAAATCTTAGACTTAAAGAAATTTTGCTCATTTTGTTGGCTAAGAGAAGTGAGAGTTCAACGACATGAGTGCCATATCAAGATTATAATCATTTTGATTTTATGGTCATGCGGATAGCCAAAGATATAATTTTCTACCAGTAATATTGTTACGTTCATTCTCTTACGTTATTAATTTTCTTATTGCAATTGCCATTGTTATTCCTGTATTGATAGATCAACATTATGTTACCATTCCCTTACTACATGTTCAATTACACATAATCCTTGTTATCATCGGACAGAGGGAATCTCCATAGAAAAATATGTGTATTTTCGAAGAAAATCATAGAAATAAATATATTTCCTAAGTTAAGTTATCACATTATTGCAAAGGAGATAACATGTTGAACAATGAGTCTCTTAAAAGAGAATTTATTACAATAAGAAACCTGTACAGTTATAACATAGTATAGTATACTATATTTTTACACCGATTATATGCCTGATATAATTAATTACTTTTGTATAACATCTTGTTTATTATAACATTCATTTCATTCATTTTGATTTTTTGCTCTCTTTTTAAGATACAGAGCGAGTGAATGTTTTGTGTACTAAACACCAGAATATGTGATCAATAAATTATTGAATGAATAACGAAATTATGAAATATTATATATCGAAGATGATCCCGTTTGCGAACAGTTAGACTGGAGAACTTAGAAGTGATGCGGCGATGAGCACTTAAGCCGTTCCATCGGTGAGTGGAAAATCGCCGATTCCGGGTGATGTCTTGATGCGGTACACAACTCGATGGTCTTGAACCACGGGCATACCGGCCTCATCCACTACGGTCGACCACCACGGGGAACGTGCTGATCTGGCGAGCACGGCTGCATTCTCGTGTTCAACGAATTTGATTGGATATAAACCGAATTCAATCACCTTCAAACAAAGTTTTTTGATCGATCATTAGGATGATCCGTGTCGCAGGATATACTGATACCGTTGTACGTAATCATACTGCCGAAATCTCTCGCATCATAATTTAATTGAGTGTTTCATGAAGTATATCCAGAAATTTATAAAGTGTTCCAATTCTTATTGCTTTCGCTGATCGGGCTCAATAAAAAATTTGAGTATTCTTCATTGATGATTAAGGTCACTTCGAAGATATTTGCGAATAATACTGGAACCGAACCTTCTGGCATAGTCGCAGTTCACTTCGATCGGCCAGCCCTTTTTGTCGGTGTTCCGGGAATGTGAATTGATTATTGAAGAATCCGGATGCATCCAGTACCGTGAATGAGGCTAATTGACCATCATATGACTTGATGCAAACTGATGGCATGCGTTGAATTTTTGCAGCAAATTGATTACGATCACCCTCGGTTGAGAATTTCCACGTTCCCGCCACCGTATCTGCATCGGTCTATAAATTTCAAGCGATCAGTTACAAGATTCCGAAAGTTGGCCTTCTGATCCACATCGGGACCAGCTATGCCTTAATTAGGGCGGATTTGATAACAGTTGCTGGATAACATTTCCAATGCCTTCGTATGAAGAGAGACAGCGGTTAAAATGAGGTGAGATTGTTGAGTATTATCAAAGGTCAGTGATTGAATGATTTGTTTAGGTGTTGCTAAGAGATGGAATCTATGTTCTTGTTCACAAACGACTATGAGCAACATTCGGATTGATGGAGATTCGATAATGGCGTTCGGATAAGAGGCAAGGCGTACCTCTGGATTGAGTTCAGCGAATTCATATCCTTCAATAAGATCGACGTGCATTTTTGAGATCAAACGTTGTTTCTGCTCATTTATCAAAAAATAGTTCGATAGATAGCTCGGTGCCGAGAAGTCGAAATGTGACGAAAGTAGTTCAGTCATGCGGCTGAAATTTACAAAGAAAACTTCAGCATTTTAGCAACACTCGAAGCATCTGAAAAATAATCTAACTTTTAGAATGTGCACAAATTTCATGTTTGAAATTGTTGTTCTTTTGAATAAATAAATGATTCGAAAATATATTCATTGCTTAATATATGTAATATGAATAGCTCATTAAGATATTTGTTTGGCATATGAACAATCAGTTTGAGAAATATATAAGTGCGTGATGAATAAATTTGTATGCAGCAAATGATGAAAGTCGACATATTTTTTGATGATTTTATGGATTTTTTATAATTAAAATCTGTATTCTTTCTTCAAATTACAAACTTCGCAATCAAATTTACATTTTTCATTTTAAAAAAACTTTTCGATTGCTGCAGTTAAAGATGTACGAGCGATTGGTTAAATGAGTACTTGCTCAGTTGAATGCCCAATATACGTGCCGCGAATTCGGATAGTTCGAGTAGATATGGCATGGCGAGCATTAGGAATGTGTCGATATCTTGCTCGTTGACGAATAGTTGCGTGCGACTCGTCATAAATACCTGTGTTCTGAAATTTTTATGATGGATAATCGCTCGCTCGTAAGTAATAAATTTCACATGAAATAATTCCAACGTATCATATTGATTGAACAATTAAGTTGTTTTGTCTCTCATGGTCCTTATCATCTCACTATCACTTTCGCATGGATCTTTGTTTCTCTTGGATAGTTCCCGGTTTTGATTAAAAGATCGAGAGAATGACCAGATATTTACAACACTCGCAGACAAGAATAAGTGTATAATTATCATGTTTAGCAAAAAAATAGAAAAATTTTTTGATGAAAGCACCTGGTGAATTTGTTCCGTCGTATAATCATCCAAAGTTGCGGGTCCTGATGTGGATACCCAAAAACAGAGCATTGACTTTCTGGGAAGATGCCACTTAGCTGATGACGAATCGAATAGTGGGTTGTAAGCAGATACGGAGAGTTGCTGGTTAGGGCTAGAGCCTGCCCAAGTTCGTCGTCGGTGATAAATGAGCGCAGCATTTTGACGGATAGGAGAAAACTGTAATTGCGGTGAAGTTCAGCAAGATTTCCGACTGTGAGTAAATGAAAAGCTCGAAACGTGAAAGTTTGATGGTGATCAGGGAATTAAGAGAGTTTTAGATGTGATACATTGAAGAGAACGAATGCAGCAGGTTTTGGGATATTGATCTTAGGCAACAACGGTCAAACGGTACAATCAAGGATTCAGCGCTATCATGCAGTCAAGAAACTGAATATTAGTGAGTACAGATACTACGAGAATTGTTCACATTCTTGTGGATATTCATCGTTAAGATAGCTGAAATAGGATATTGCTGAGCTTTTCAAGTAAACTATGAATTCATTGTGAATCATCTCATGATGACTGTTATGATTTTGCCCTATTTGGAAATATACTCCTCACTCATGCGTATGGAAAGTAACCATAGGTAGCAGCATATGAGATGAACGTGAAATGCATGAAGAGAACAGAACGCCGCATGTGATATCTATCCACTGAAGAACAAGCAGGTTTCTGCAATAGCAGCTCACAGCTCACTACTCGCAAGCAATCGAATCGCTTGCAATAGTTGATATTTCAGACAAGGCTAGCTGGCACCACTCGAAAGTAATTTTTCAATCTTCACTCATGAAAGCAGTCAACGATGAAATGCATGGACGTAATTCTTTAGCCAGCGAGCACTTTAGATAAGCATAGAATTTTCGGACTTTATTCTCACGACGACGTTCAAAAACAGCCAAATGGGTTGGTTTTTTTTTTCTTTCAACACAAGCAAGCGAATAGTGCTCTGGATAATTGTGCACTTTCGCAATTCAAATGTTTACTTCTTGTTGCAGTGCATGTGTATTTGAACGAACGAATCTTATATGCTGCAAGTGTGTACTGCTTCATGCTTTTTCGTTAGTGCCCTTCATGCTTGCTTCAAGTAGCTGAAAAATTATTCGACGAAATTTATGTTTATGCGTTTGTGTGCGTGCTCATTCGAACGACTACTCAACGAAAACCCAAGGGCACCTTTTTATGCTGCTACTCACAATTCAGTTGCTCTATATGCTCGGTGGCCAGCTACGAGTCCTCAAGCCAGTTATCCTATGGAATTGAAGATATGCTGCGAAGAACAAGCTAAGCTAAACGCACATGCTTGATGTACGATCGAACGTCTAGACCAGATATGCATGAGGAAAAGGTTACATGAACGCAGAGAATTATACGACAGCAAGAGATTCACTGAAACAAAATAATGCATCTTCAGAGAATAAGAATTAGTGATTGGTGTGAATGAGAATCGTGATGGCAACCGCACTAAAGAATGAGACATCAAAAGGAGTGTGAGAAGGAAAGAGGAGTTTAGAGAATGAGACGGATAGAAAGAGAAAGGACTTTCGTAGATATTCAGTTTGGAACATTTCACTGATGAATGCATGCATATAGGTTCTGCATGATATGGCGAATTGAGTGGATAATTTCTCGCGTGCTCATGTACGCTTACCACTTCAATCATAGCATTTTTTGTCTTAGCAACAAGAATCATAATGATTTTGACACCAAACCGAACATAGCGACACTGCATGGGATACTGAATACAGAAACATTCAAAGGACGAATATATCAGTAATGAAACTAATTTACAATAATGATGCTAAAGGAATACACCAGTGTTAAATTGATTGTGCTCTGAACTGCCCGTAAGGTACGTTGGAAGTATACTTTTTACGACAGTAACATTCGGAAAGATTATGATCAGTGGAACTCATTAAGACTCGTTCATGACTCATGATCATTTAGATCACTGAGTGCTCAAACCACTCAGCTGCAATAGAAATTAATGATGTCCTCTGCTTTATGGTCGAAACTCGTATCAAAATAGCAGTGTATTATCAGTTGAACTCTTAAGTTGAATGAGCGTTTAACATGGTAAGCAAACTTTATAAGCCCACAAAAAACACGTAATCTACATACAATTTGTGCTCATTGCAATCTTTTCGTTTGTTTACCACCTCCTTTGAAAGTTTCATCTTTCATTGATATCATGCCCTTAATATTTGATGTTTAATCAACCTAATATTCTTTTGCTATTCAACATTTGTCAATGCAATGGAGGAGCAATCAAAAAAGAAATGGAAATTTTGCAATATTGCGAAAATAATGGCTGTGGAAAGATGATTTGGAAAAATGGAACCATTATTGGAAATTAAATTGGGTAATGAAATTGGGATGAATGGTGCAATGAAACAGATATTATTGAAAAGACCAAGAAGGACCAACATTGAATAGGCCAAAATATGACATGAAGTTCAATCAAGCACTTAACAGAAGCAAACCATGTTGTTTGTGCAAATATTATGGCACAAGCGTTATGGTTTCACAGAAAACGTAATTGATGAAAGAGAAAATTTTAGAAATTGCGATTATTTCTGCAGTTAGAATCTCTCTCGATCGATGAAATTCCATACATAATGACTGAAAATAAAGTTTCAAATGAATTTTGATAGAATTTCGAAAAAACTTAGATGTTAAATAACTCAATTTATGCAAATTTTGGAATTGATTTAGACTCATGATGAGGAAGAGAAAAATTTTCAAACGGAAGCGAATCATTTGAATGAAATGAACAACGCAATAACAACGAATAACAAAAGGAAATGCACTGTGGATCATGCGAATCAACGGTAAGATAAATAAATGACCGCAAGAGGATAATATCTCAAGAGGTGCAAGATGATATTATCACAGAGAATAAAGTAAGGTATTAGGAATGTTCCTCATTGAGTGAGTGCGTTCATCGTGCGAAGGCCATTTTTTTTCATCATTATCTTCATTATTGCATAATCTTGGACAAATGTATCCATTTATATGTGCGCATAAATGGAGGCATGAACGAGCATCTGAAGAGATCAGTCAAACACGATCTGATTGGTGGCCGTTGTTGAGTGGTGCGCAATGAGGTTTCAAGTAAATTCACTTTTTGTCGATGAAATTTAGTGGTGAGACGAGGAAATTGACGTGCACTGCTCCATACGCACAACGCCACTGAATCATGCTTAGTTTTATATTGTCATCTATGTTTGTATATGAAAATTTTGTAGTCACTCATTGTGATTGACTAACTGAAATTGCTATGTTTTTTCCCTCGAACCTAAGACTTGTTCGAACAGAAAATGTCATTTTATTTTGAACGATTCAGCAGTTTTGTGACTTACGAGTATCAATTCATACTCGTTGCAGTTTGTGCAGTCTTGACCTTCTTGTGATTGCATCGACTGAGATAAGTGCAAATAGATAAACAAGATTATCGTTCAGTGATTCGACATTCGACCAAAACAATAAGCACCTCTTAACGACTTTGTTATGATACCTTTTTAATTCAACCAATATACCGCTTATTATCATCAAATTTTCTACTGCCTACACTACAATTCCACCACTCCGCTCTTATAATCATTCACACTGGAAACTGCTAATTAAATTCAAATGTGCTATAAATATGCCAAATGTAGAGAGAGTTATCCGCATTTTTTTGCACGTCAGATGATTTTTATAGTGAACACAAATTATATTTACATAATTGTTACACGAGAAAATTTGATGAAGTAAACGAGCATTTTGTCGTAATTTTTTGCGTTATTCGTCTAACTCAATCTTCATGCTCGTAATGGCCATGCTCACTTGATTGCTCTTTTTTTCTGTGTCCATATTCACAGTCACGTTTTCGGTCTCTTTGCTGAACCCATTTCGATGAAATGAAATCAGAAAAGAATCAGCTAACACTCCCTTACACTGAGGATACATCAGGAATGCCCTCTTACAGTCAGTTTACTTGAAACTATTTCTTTGCAAACAGTTTCATCGGCAAACATTCGTCTTGACTCTCTTTAGATCAGTGTTTCTTCACACTGTGTAAAATTCGAACTAAAACCATAACGAAAGAAAATATTTATCGCACAATTGATCAAATAATAAGATGAATAATACTCTGATGTCATATGGCGCAAGAAAAGTTATTTTGCATGAGAGAGACTGTGTTATTGGCAGTAGATTTGGTTATTACAGTGGGATATTAGAAAATATTATCGAATAGATTGGAACAATTCAATGAATAATGAATCAATTGCTTTTCAATTCTTACCATCATCACTATCAAATATTATCATATCATCAATTACTTTTTCACTTAACAAATTTATCATTTTGTGAAAATAACACGATTATTATGGCAACACAACAAAACAATCACGCGGTTATTTGCATAAATTTTGAGAATACGACGAGTAAATTACTGCGGAAAAAAGCAGCAGATAGAGCAGCACAAACACAAAAAAAAAGTGGAGCAAACAATAGAACTTATGAATTAAAAGAACATTCTTCGTTCAGTAAACAGCAGCAGTAAAGTGTCAGGGGGCATTATTTCTGTATGAAGCAAACAACAGGAAATCGTCTTGATGCGAAATGTTATGAGTAAACTTAATAATATCATTATTCATTCCTCTGCTATGTGCTCACCTCTTCATAATATACAATTGCTCAATAATCGCTATGCAAAGATATTAAACGATTGATTCATCTGCAGGCAGCTCTGTGCAGATGATCTGATGAAATTCGAGCAGTTCAAGTGATCACGATGATCAATCAGTGTAAATGTCTCTGAGTGCGTTAAAATCTTTTCAAGCATTTCGGATATTCACTATGTAATCGCTCACAATCAGATCTTTACTTCCATCCTTACAATTTACTGCATTTGCAAATATTCAAAGAAGTTGACTGACTGCAGTTGTGTTTTGAATCAGTGTATCAATGGAAATATTCGATAGAAAACTTGTTTATGTGAAACTTTTAGTCTTATAGTCTTTTGGATCGGCGTTTTATGACTGTTTTGAAGCAGTAAAATGGTTCCATACTCACACCGAAAAAAGTAACACAACAGTTGAAGTAGTGTACAGCTTGATGGATTTTATGAAAGCATCTATCTATATGAATGTACTTATGGGTGATTTCAAAAGATATTCTTAAATAGTGTTGTTGTCATAAGAAATGATACCACCTCTCAGCATTGTAATGAATATATTTCGCACGATAAATAATGATCAACAAAGATTAAAGGTTTAAAGCCAATACGATAATGCAATGCGTCGTAATGCATAGTATCAAACAAAAGAGGAACATTGAGAAAATAACTATGAAAGCCTGAAAATAAAAGAATACGAACAATTCATGACGATTGATCAATAACACACGGACACAATACTAAATTTAAATGATCTCAGTTCATAAGAAATACGATTTAGAAATGCATTTTAAAAAATTTTCGAACATCAGCGAAGATTTCGAATTTTCCTTGTCAAATGCGAATAATTAATGTGTCTAGCATCAGCAGTTTCAGTCAAGAGAGGAATTGGAAGAATACTTCGTTGAATATTATTGTCAAGTGCAGTTTGAGGATAGGATTTAATCACCATCAAAAGGAAATCGAACATTGTTTACGACAGTGACGACTTCGATTTAAGTTCGATGAGAGTAGCACCGATTTGGGATTTAGGAATTAAGAGCGATCGTATAAAACACGAGGAGATGGAAGCGCATTGGGTGATCGATGCAAAAATTGGCGATGCAAATGGATATTAAACGCCCATAAGCAGTGAACACAAAATAGATATAGAATGGAACAGATTAGTACAAGAACAGAATAGAACAGACAAACGTTATGATGAGGGATATGTGAAATCCCCATGATTACAAGTAACACATTCAACAAATACATGTGCCAATAATAAACGCCCATAAATATCCACTCTGATAACGATAACAAGAACAACAGCATTATGCTCTCTTATTTCAAATTTCGAACGTTATCGCTCCTAGCAAATTTCATTCTGAGTTTGTTTGAAAATGATATTATTCCCTTAAGTATTGTTTCGACCGCGTAAGAATAAAAATCTTCTCCGCATTCCCATGCAATTTCAGATGGGTTTTTTACAGTTTCTGCACTAAACATACTCAACAGGCTCAATCAACTGTTTCCGATCAAACAAAAATATGAAAGCAATTTTTAAAATTTCAATGAAATAAATGTTTTTGAAATCCATGAAACCGGAAGAATGGAGAATGGGAGATTTCAAAAGAAAGTAAAAAAAAACATAACACAACAACTCGGCGAAAAAAAAAGAAGAGAAAACTCGCAAAATAAATTTTATGAAAACACAAAGAAAACGAAATAAATGAACAAATAAATCGAAGACAAATGCTCAGAAGTGCATAAGCAATCAACTTCAGCAATAGTAGTGCATAGGTAAGTAATGATAACGAAAATATTCATCAGAATGCTCAACGAGCTGTCAACGATTCGAAGACAACAGATTGTGATGGTTCCTCTCTCGAAATGTTGAATCTCTTGAACATATCGTTAATGCGAAACATATTACGTACAAACATGGCTTGCAGGAAACAAATTAACACAAATATTCACCAAAAAAATGACTTAGTTAAACGAACAACTCAATTAATTGATCTTCAATGAAAGTGTGTGCGCGTCTTGGGAGAGAGAAAAAGAAAGATGAATGATAATTGCGCTATTGGCAATTTTTTGGAAACTTTTTCAGCGAAGCAATTATATCAAAATTATAATGATAACAGTAATGATAATAATAATAATAATAATAATAACAGCATCATCATCAATAATAATAATAATAGTAATAATAATAATAATAATAATAATAATAATATGCAACAAATTTGTTTCTAACACAAAAACTCGTCATTAAAATAAATATTTTATATACGCAATAAGTTGATCTCTACGAATGCTTTTCAATTTTCCTTCTTCTTTCATTCAGGAAATATCGACATTCTGATTGTTATTTCACGTATATTTGACGAGTTATTAGTCAGTTGAATGCAATCGTTTCTTTCCGAGACGTTTATCAACACTGTATTTGCTCATATTCTGCAAATGATTTGATCATTATCATTCTCGATAAGTTACATATTTCATTACTCTTGTTATTTTTACTGCTTTCAGTGCTATTGTGCAAAGGACTCAATGTTGATCATGAATATCAGCTTATACTTCATAAAGAGTTTGAACTGAAAACAACGACAAATGATTAAGTGATCGGAAATGAAGATGAGAAAAACAATCGTGAAAAGGTCAAAAGTGATATGAGAAATCAAAGCTTAAATTTTCCATACGAGCAGATAAACGTGTGCTATCAACAGAGTGCAAACAATACCAAACGAATGGTTTATCAACGGTCCTAATATGATATCAGTTTCTGAAATGTGTGTCGCTGTTGTTGTTGTAGCATTTTCCGGCGGCTCAAAATTGCTGATTTTATGTAATTTTCTATT
This sequence comes from Anisakis pegreffii, assembly GCA_035041965.1. Taxonomy (NCBI): domain Eukaryota; kingdom Metazoa; phylum Nematoda; class Chromadorea; order Rhabditida; family Anisakidae; genus Anisakis; species Anisakis pegreffii. The sequence continues at coordinate 71,043 of JAPYMA010001618.1, read as the reverse complement.
TTTCAGGGTTTCCATCACATGACTCTGCATGATGTTTATGTGAGCACTTATCTATCATTCATCACCTTTGTGACACAATCAAATATGCGACCTTATGAGGATTGTTATTGTACTTTCTGGTGTGTGCAAAGCGATTTTATAACATTGCTCATATTATTTCTATGATATTGTCCATGGAAAGAACCAAATAGATGAAAATTTAACGATTCAAAAAGAATGATTGTACAATTCGTGAAGTCTTTCATTGCCTGCTCAGAATAAACTTTTATTGAAATGATCCTTTCTCACAAAATGTATCTTGAATAGATATGTGCTAAAGTACTTGAAAATGTTACTGTAAAGTGAATTACAAGTGGCAGATTACGAGTAGAAATGATTCATGTATTCATGTGAGAAACGACTTGAAGTAGATTCCTTTTGTAGATTTATATCACGAAGGATGATTATCATGGAGAGGGCAGATTGTGTCTGAAATAAAAGAGGTTTTAAAGTGTGATATCACTGACCTCAACACAAAGAATAGCGAATTCATGAGAGCAGTCGACGTTTTGACAACCATCTAACAAAGGCATTCCTGGTCCGAGAGGCGATGAACTGCCCACATGTAATTTATCACCAGAACGCCATGCGTTACAATAGCCAGATTCACTACGCGTACCGCTAGCGTCTGAGCCGTGCCAAATCCTCTTTTCTCGCCTTAACCAAACAATTTTTAATCTTACGATTAGAATGCGGAAATCAAACAAATAAGCTATTCATATTACATAATAGATCACGATTTGAGAAGGAATTAAGAAGTGCTTTTGATTTTAGATGGTCAGCTGAATTATCTGCCACAAAGATCAGCGTGAAAGCTTCCACAGCTCCTTTCTTGGATAAACGCAGTATTGTGCTGAACCAGATTACCACAAGCAGCTGTGATGAGGATAAAATGAGATAGTGGTCGATATTCAAGAAATTATTTGGGTTTGGTGATATTCTGGCGATTAGTCTTAATGTAGGTTATCATAGGTTACCATAGGTTATCCTCAAAAACGTTTCTTCGATTGAACGAATACAACGGCACATTGAACATTGGACGAGCACGGAATATATCACTCCATGCATCGAACAACTTCTCACCACGCAGATTCACCACCGGTGTTTCGCGATCACCGAAATGTACCACTTGGTTCAAATCCTTCAAAAATAAATTCATCCATCCAATGGGTGTCTTGATAGCTTGGCAATCAAAAAATATTCATTTGATCAACATTTGAGTTGATCGATTTAACTTCAAACTCACTGACAGATAGACTCTGGTTCAAGATTTTGGGCTGAATTTGAAATTCTCGTTAGTAAAATAGTACCATGAAACCTAAGAAGAACCTACATATCGGTGGAGACAATCATAAAAGCGGTCCAAAATACATTTCAAGACGACAGGCTTTTTAATAATTTGTTCGGGCAAGAAGTTGGGAGTGCTTTGAAGGATTAAGCGATCAACAGCTTTCTTCAGCAGCCGATGAGAATGTGTTTTGGATTATTTTGTTGAATGGTTCACCTGTACATGAGACGAAAGGAATGCTCGGAATGTGGTTCTGAAACCAGCTTGACGAGCCTGCTGGTAGCAAGCCAAATCTGCACCCCGTACACCACGCATATTACCAGACATTGGCATATTTAGAGCGATCAAGTGTAACTGAAAAATTGACTGATCGAATCATTCGAACAGATCAGTTCAAACATATCAAATTCTGCTTTATCCGAATCACATAAACTTCGAAGGATAAATGTCTCGGCAGTAATTTTTTGCTGCGGTACGCCTTAATATCTGTACTTTCTGCTGCGAAGAAACATTGGTTTTTGGTCAATTTAGTATTGATGACACAATATCTTAATAAAAGTCACTGGCTCAACAACTCGTATGCTCAATCTCGTCTCAACGTGATATCTAAACATGTTTCGGGATTTTCAACGAGATTATAACAAAATTCAAGTCATTTTTTAACAATTCCTTTTAATACGAGCACATTCGAACGAAGTTTCATTCTTTTCCGAACCGTTTCAATCGCTCTCATAACTGCTTGCATTCAAAGCACACTCTTGCTAACGTTTTCTCATTCCATTCTGACCTCACTGCTCGTAACAGTTAAAGTAGCTGCTATAATCACTCTCAGTGCTGTCATCATTAAAATCGCTCTCCTGTTGTCGTTTTCTCATACTTCTCGTCTCATTGCATTCAACAGTCAAACTCCGCTTCTTATTCACTAACATGCATAATTCACTCATTGATTCAATCTCAGCTTGGAATATTATAGCTTGCACTTGAGGCTTTAAAAACGAAAAAAATTTGTAATTGATAATCTTCTTGCGATAGATTATCCATTCACTAATGCCATCAAATGACGACTTTTTATCAGACATGCTTCTCGCAATAATGACCGCAATTCATTGAACTGAAATATTGCTGAAATACGTAATGAAATTGCACTTGTCAGATGTAATTCTCACGAGAAATTGATTGTGAAGCGATTGCTGGAAGCTAATTTGGTCTATTAAATGGAACACATATCCTAAGCAGTAGATTAAAGTAAGTAAAGCAGTTGGAAGGAATGAAAGAAACCGAACGGTAAACTTACAACATGATCCTTTTCGCTCAACGAATACGGTCTATGCGCTGGTTCTGGGTATCGTTGCAGATGAGACTCAGGTGTCGGCCGTTCTCGGTAGTGCGGTTGTCGTTCAGTTTCTGGATATTGTGCAGGCTTCTGTGGATATTGCGGATAGGAGGATGCTGGTGATTGCTGTTGCTGTTGTTGTGATACAGACGGTGGTTGCTTAAACGAGACGGATGTTAGACGATAGTAACAATCAGATAACAGCTAGTGAGTGATAGATAGAAGAACTGAAGCTCGACTAAAGCAAACATCGATGAGGCTTATTGAGGAAGAAACAAGGAAGAACGCAAAATTAGAAATATACATAGAAGATAAAACAGTATCTATTCAGACTTATCAACCGATCGATGAGGTAATGTGTGATCGGTCTTGCCGAGATCATCATGTGAACATACTCCGAAAATTATAAAAAATTATAGAAGAAGAGTCTACGTGAGCATCGAACATAAGGTTATGAATTCCTCTCATTTGGACAAGTCTAGTCTAAAGAAGCACTCACAACGTTACGATGATTTCAAGCGTTAGAAGAAGATTCAGAGCGATAAAAACCATACTGGTGTCACAATACTGCTGACGCCAAGTGAAGTCACCAACCACTAATAATAAACGCATGCAAATTTGCCTAACAAATATCAAAATCCAACGTATAAAAAATAAATATCGACGAGCATGCAATATTTGAGATGTGAAGAGGGTATTCATGAGAGGAGAGCATATTTTCTTGTATTTATAGAAGTTTGTTCAAAACAGAACGGTGAAGACACTTATACGAGAGATACATGAGTGAAAAGATTTTGAAAATTTTGCTGATTCGTAAATGATAACGAACTGCTGAGAGATCTATGCAAATATTAGGATCTGTATCAATATATTAGGCCATATGCAATATCAGGAACAACAAATGAAGCTTGAAATGAGATGGAGCAGAAGGAACTGAAGCAACCATTGTTATAAAATGGTCATGAAATCATCATGAGATGATCAATTACAATGAAAGACGATCATTACGAAACACAGTCAGGTGATCATTAAATGAGATCCTCCGATACGAAGACGTTGACTTTGTGAAGAGGCGCAATAACACTTTGTAAAAGAAACATCTGATAACACAATCTGGGGGATATCAATATTAATTCGCTCGAATTTAGTATCAGTTATTCAAAAAATTGTTTTGATAGCATCTTCTGCCAATCCTTAACATGCCAAACGCCAACTGCTACTGCAACACTGTTAACTTGGATGTGATTCTTTAAAAGCGACATCGATAAGACACATTAAACTGTAGAACAAGAAACATGATATGACAACAGAAATTAAAGAAATGAATTCATTGTTCAACCCTGCTCCAAATATCATCTCACACTACGCTTTATACCTGCTCAGGTTGTTTTGTTTCTTCAGATATTCGCTCCTGAGTTTGCAGCCCAGTTATAGGTTGTGGTTCTGACGGTAATACACGAGCTTCAGGATGTTCTGGACGCCCTTCTGGTCTTTCCACTCGAACTTCGGGAGCTTGCTCTTGAGGAAGTCTTCCAGTTATCCTTTCATCTGTTTTGCTCGATTCATATTGCTGCTGCTGTGATGGCCTTTGATCGCGTCTTGGTGGTTCCGGTTCCACTATAGTTTCTACCTCGGGCCTTCGTGGACGTTCAAGTCGTCCTTCGGAAACTCTTGACTTGTGACGATGACGTTCTATGGTGATTTCGGGTCGTTGTCCTGGTCTGCGATGAGGATGCTGTGGACGAGAGGGTCTTGGTTGAGGACGTGGTTCGGGTGAAGGCTGAGGACGTGGTTCGGGTGAAGGCTGAGGAAGTTGCTCGGGTTGAGGTTGAGGGCGTTCCTCGGGAGCCGGAACTTTCTGCGCAGGTTGCTTGGGTTTCACCACAATTTCATAGTCTGGTCTCCTTTCGCCCTGCAATTCGACTGCAATATCCGGAAGACCGGGTCGTGGCTGCAGACCTATTTCCTGCAAAACCAACTCTGAGTGAAGTTACCACGTTGAATCACGATTGAGAGCGCCCAGTCGTCTTCTCATGTTCAAACTTTCACAAAATTCAGCTATTCGAAGAGCGTTGTTATTGTTGCTGTAGCAGGTCATTCCTTGAAGGGCATTCCTCACTCATTAATCATGCGTTAATGAAGTTGTTAAGTTGATAGTTCCAGTCTCAAGACTCGTTCCAGCTAAAGCCAAATCGAACAGAACAAACACTCAGTTACTCGAGCAAATCACTGCATCGCAATTAACAATCATTAAAAATCAGTTAACAGTGTTAAACATTCATCACTTGAAGTTTTCTTTACTTTGATGTGCCTTTCTTCTGATGACGATAAAGTCGAGTCGACATCAAAGAATTGAAATTTAATTGAATAATCATAGCGAAACCATCAAAATGTTCTGAATGGTGTTAACTGAAAGCAGTAAGAACTTCTTGCGATCAACGGGAATCGATAACACTGTTATTCACACTCATGTTCATTAAACAAACGTTGCATTATAATAGGTTAAATTCAAACGAACACAGAAAAACGGATCAGTTGAACGCGACCATGAGATAACAGTTTCGAACTCATTAAAGCATGAATTTATGAACAGCAAAAAAAAACAGATTAGGCTCAACTTGCAATAAGGCACAGGTTTAATTGAGTGAACGATACAAACTCTATAGAGATTGGTAGTTTTAGATGAACAAAAGCTGCAGATTCCTCGATGAACAAACCAAGATTCTGAGCAGCGAGTAAGTGAACATCTCTGTTACGGCTCAGAATCTCTGTTACAGGTTCGGAAAAGATCTGCGCAGCTGCTAGTGGGAATATGAAACGGACAATTTGTCGACAATGTGGATGCAAGATTGACTGAAGAAGTCGAGAGATCATTCAAGCATAGTTGAGGATTGGACGGAAGAAAAGATGGAAGATTGGTTCCGGAAAACTGAGAGTAGTGAGAATAAGTTGCTGAACGCGATCACAAATCGCAAATCACGAAACAAGACAAAAGCGATGGATATTCACCACATGGACAGATCGCCTTACACATGGCGCATGCACACTTACGGCAGCATCGTCTGATAGCTTAATAATGAATTTGTATGTAATCAATTCTTTGAGAAAATGATTAGTGATTATCTTTTGATTTTAGTCTGATCAATGAGCAAATTCTCTTTGCGGTGATTCAAGTTGTTTTGCAGGTTTTTTCCACACAAATTCTGTGAGGAAATGAGAGGAATGTGACGAATTTTGACCACGTAAGATCACTTAGTCTAATGTCCTTAAACGAATGATTTCATAGGAATTTCCTGTGTCTCACTCAGCCGAATTGCTGGAAGAATGGCTCCGATTTATCACCGTTATATGATTTCGATCATGACATGATAACTGGATGTGCAGAATGATTTACGGTGCAGAATTGACAACGGAGGGGAACAATTTTATGAATAACTATTGTAATTCTCAGCCACATTCTATTGAATGTCTTAACGAACGACTGTGATTTGAAAAGTTTACGCTTGAACAGTGCAGGTGAACAAGTGATACAGCAGATGGCAGTTTGCAAACTTCTGAAAGGTCCCCGTCAAATCCCAAATGATCGATGTTATTTGCATATTAGTTTTTCTACTAGGAAGTAATCCGCAGATACGAATTCGATTCATTCTGATCGAATTGTACACTCATGAAGTCATGCAAGGTTAGGAAATTCTCGCAGATTCATTCATTTTCATTCAATGGATAGACCGATCGCACCAGTTACTTGACAACATCGAATCTCGACTTACCCAATATGGTATATAATTATCGTTTTGAGATGGGTCAACGTGTATTTCCTGAACACGCACTTTAGTGAAATCTCATAAAAAGCATTGCATGCATCCACTCGTCTCGGATAATTGATTAATCACAAAAAAATTTAGAATTTTTCTCACAAATTCGAATGACTCAGTTCATATTGATGAACACAGCGTTAAAAAAAAACAAATTGCCACTTCAAGCATTAATGAATTAATCACACACACAACACACATTGCTAATTTGCACTGATAGTGAGCAAATCGTTACTGGTTTGATTCATTTCATTTCACGAGTTGATTTCAACGGAATATTTTAGTGGCTAAATACTTCACAGATGTGAATCTATATGAAATAGTAGGCTTTAATTTGATCATATGATTTATTGCGGAAAAGTTTTCATCATACAAGTCAAAATTATCACTTTCGAAATAAACTGAGAGCATATGCTCAAGCCTCATCAAAAATTCTTGGCAGCAGGAATTAGTTCAGATGATGTTATATTCTCACAACTGTTGTATTCGAGTTAAAACATTTGATTAAGCAATTAATCACTGCATGCGTTCATCTCAAGCACGCCTCAAAAGAATGTTCAGCTGGAAACGTAAATACTATGTGAATGATAACTTACCAGTGAAGGTCGTTGCTCCATGGTTGGATGAAATCCTTCCAACTGCAATAAATAAGCTTAGATTCCAAAGATTACTTAGCAAAACATTAAACCTGAAGCTATTGTTGCTTATTATGATTTTAAAGTCATTTTGAGTATTGACGAAATAATGCCATTTGATCTGGCTATTTGATCTAGTACACCGAAACTGATCAGCTGACCTAGTCGAAGAATGTGTATTCAAAGGAGATTAGCACTAGCGATTTACCGTACTGGATAGAAGAGTGTACCTCCAAAGGATCGAAGTGATTTTTTAGGCGCTGATAAATATGAGTTAAACAAAAACGAACGTTTTATTCAAAGAGCGCAAAAAGATGAATAACTTATTGAGATAATCTAAAGTTCATATTAATAATAGCTGAGAAAGAATTTGTGTTGAGGTTTTGGTATGAGTGAGGAACTTACTCGAATTTCCTTCCAACCACCATTGACACGAATGAAAAGTTGTTGACTAGATATACTGAAGCTGAGTGAACCAAGTGACATTCCACCAGCTGTTGAGAACAACTCAATTGAGGTTTGAAACACTTGAACCTGAAATATCCTTCAGCTCGATGCATCAGATAAAAAAGGTGAATTCGAAGGAGATTCAAAAATAAGCATCAACGAGATAAACAAAATTGAATTTTCGATAGGCAAGCGAAGAAATGATCCAAAAGCAATAACACTAACACATCCTGGAGTAGCGCCAGGTGGAGGTGCTGGACAACCTGGAGCGCCACCAGTACCAGCTGGTCCTGCAGGGCCTTGAGGACCCGGTGGGCCGGCCGGACCGGCTGGGCCAGCTGGACCCATTGGTCCCATTGGTCCTTGTATACCCATTGGACCCATTGGTCCCATAGGTCCTTGTGGTCCCATTGGACCCATAACTCCACTTGGACCGTGTTCACCTCGCTCACCTGAACCGAATTTACTGCTGAGTTTTACATGCTCAAAAGTTCGGTAAAATCTGCTGAATATTGTTCATATCGTTCTGATAGAGTATAAATTCTATTCAGAGAAATCTCGCCAAACCAAACATTCAGTCTCTTGAAATATGCATACGCCTGCCCGATACGACCGCATATTTCAGAACATTCCAATATGCATTTCTTTAAGATTGATTGAGATGCGACTGATTGAGTAAGTTGATTCAAGCATACCTTTTTCACCTTTTGTTGTGTATCGGTGTATGTTTGGATTATAGGCTGGAAGTTCATCAGGCCGTGTTTCTGTCCCAGGGAATTGTCTTACAGAAGAACAGCATTCGTCTTTTATAGCCTTTAAGATGACAGAATTAGCGATAATTCATGTACCGATGCCCGATTGATTCGGCGGATGAACATAATGATAATTTCGATGACTGAATTCTGTTACTGATACCGTTTGAAGGCTTTAATAACTACTCAATTTCTTGATGATGTTTGACATAATTTTTCAGTTCATAACATATCGGATGCTTTTATTTGCTACAGCTAGCAAATATTATGAATATCGTCACTCACCTTCATTCGAGGATCCTCGACTATTCGGTCAATATCATCCTGAGTCAGTCCCATGTATCGACCAGGTGGTCCTTGCGGTCCAGGCATGCCGATTCCAGGATCACCACGTGGTCCCATCGGGCCTAAAATTTCATGCAGCTTATTGAGTGGATGATCGAGAAGAACTGATCAAAATTCATCGTCGCACACACATGGGGCATTGGTGATCAGAAACTCTTTTGAGGTCTAACCTTGCGGTCCTTGTGGTCCAGGAGGTCCTGGTGGCCCGGGAATAGCTTGCATCGGATAGCCAGCCTCGTCGGGAGTTTGCTGAATTACTTGTCCGGGTGGGCCAGCCGGTCCTGGTGGACCAGGTGGTCCCTGTGGTCCTTGTTCGCCTCGTGGACCGGGCATTCCATCGCGACCGTCACGGCATTCGGCCATGCACTAAAAATACGGCTATCCTCAAAAGCAAATTCCATTTGATACATCAATCGAACGACGCTTATTTTTTCAATCGATGCCTTTCTCGTTTTGGATAACCAATTAAAACTAGGCTTGGAAAATTTACAAAAGACTGCTAAACTGCTAAGATCCTAAGATAAAGTCACTGGGTGACATACCACTCCAGGTGGTCCAGCCGGTCCAACTGGTCCCTGTGGACCTGGTTCACCTCGCTCTCCTCGATCACCCTTATCGCCTTTCTCGATTTTGATGACCTTATCTGAAATTGCAGAAGAGTCACTGGACTAGCTCATAAGTTATGGCCGCAAAACTACGTTGCTATCAGTCCCGAAATGCATCATCGTGCATGAACTAATCAAAAGAAATTAATTCTATCATGCAGTCATGTTGACATTCTCTTTTTGCACATGTCATAACAATGTCACTGGTGCGCTTAGACTTCATCGGGAACCGTACGAACCATATGGTACTATGGGCTGTTGTGACAGAAAATGACCAGAATTACGCCTATACCATACAGGCATTCTCGATTGTAAAGGCATCATTAATTATAAATTCACCTACTTAGAAAAAATATTACTGATAAAGTCATCAAACAATTTGGAATACTGAATAGGGATAACATTGGCATAGCAGTGACCATTTGTAAGCAACTGATGCGCTATTGAGCAGAACAAACTTTCATCGTTGTTTTGAAACTTTACGTTGATTTATTTCATCACAAATTTCTCTAGAGCAACTTACCATGAACACAATTTTGTCGAAAGAAACTACTCATTGTAACATGCAATGCATGAACACATAACAGAATAAGAGCGAAAAAACCAGAACAGAATGATGCTTGAAGCAGCAACCCTACTCACGTGCTTCATCAACTTGAGTTCCACAAAATTTCTAGTTAGTGCTTATCAGTGCTTTCAATCTGATTCACATGCCAGATTTTCTTCACGTTACCCTATCTCCAAAAGAAACAACTAATTGAAAAGACTGGACTGCAACATAATGAAGAAGTAACAGATGGATTCTTAATGCGCCAAAACAATATTCGACAACATATTCTCAGTCTCAAAAAAAGGTATCTGATTGTGAATAAAATAAACGACTACAAAACGTGCAAAATTCTCAAAAAAAAACGTTGTCTGAATAACTAAAAAGGATGCATTTGCATAAATTATCATTCCTCATTCCCACAGTACGTTTCATATCATTGTCATGTCATATCATTGCTGCATTAACCCTACACAAAATCCAACCATCCAATTCATTTGTTTCTCTCAAGTAGTTGTTGTAGTATGGTTGCGGTTGTTGTTGTACAATTGGTGTTTCTTGGTAACATTTGCTATCGAAATCATAAAATGGTACTATCAAACTATCACTCTGATCACTCATTACTAGCAATGGCTTATGCCCATCTGAAATTCACCAAGAAAACACGAGTAATTCCATCAAAATGATTACAAATTAGAGTGCCTCTTATGTTGCCTTTCAATTTTGAGCTTGGCCGTCAGAGTTGAGAAACTTCAGTAATGTGTGTGTGCGCTTTAGCACTGAGCAACTAACTCAGCTCCACATGGGCAGTTTCATGAATTTATTATATTGTAATGAACTATAAGTGGTACCACCAATTAAAGGTGTATCAAATTTTTTGTAGAGTTCAAGATCAACTTCATGATGGCGTTTCCTGGAAGCTGATATAGGGGATCGAAAGGAAAACGGGTGTTCTGGTGAATACTATGTATTTCGAGATTGATAACCGAAGAATCGGGAACGTCATGAATTCACATCATTAACTTTGAGGGAACACCCTATAAGTGATGAGGATTTGTAGTGCGTTATTAACTTGCCTTGTGAATATGCGGCACGATCATCGGATGGAACTTCTGGTTCCGGTTCAACAACTTTGCCTAAAATATAGCTTTCTGACACCAAGTGATCAAAAAAAGTGTTGAACAAGTCGGTGATCAAACACTCGCCGAGTTCGTTTGAATCTATCGTAGCACTAAGAGTAAAAGGTGTCGTTCTCGAAATTGAGGAGTTCATCTCATCAGTGTAACGATTTTTTAAATTTCCGCTCCACTGATCGTGATTACTTTGTATGAAGCCAAAAATGCTATAGAGTAGGAGCAATATTTGAAACGCTTTAAAGCACAGTAATAAATCATCCTCGTCGAAAACTTACTTATCAATTCAGCTTCTTCCTCCAATCCACTAGCTTCCTGAAAACGAAATACCGTTGGTCATTAGACATTGAGAGTTCTTAATAATCAGATTGAGGCTTTTGAAGGAATAAAATACACCAACAAACTGAACCACCACCATTCATACAAACAAAACAACACAACGGCTAATAATTCACCACATATCACCAAATTCTATCGAAAACATTTATGTTTCATGCTTCAAACCTTGCGTCCTTTGCCTCTTCGACGTCTCCACTAGGATTTATTCATCAATGATTATTATTTAAAGTTTTGCAAAATTATTAGGCAGTTCAACAGTTTGATTGAAAAATGCTAATGCTATATCCTGCACTTGTTGTTCAGACGAGAAATCTATCCACTTTAACAGCAGATTAGATAGATCACATCTTTCAGATACTTCAATTGAATATTCGGATGAACAGTAAAGCCGAATTGATCGCTTTTAGCGAACAATTTACATGATTGCAATATACAGTAATCAGTGGATATGTAATATACTTCGAACTAAGCATTGCCCAAAGTTTTGAGTCCTAATTTTTGGATGCCTTTCACACTCTCAGAGCACTTTCATCAAAATACGATCGGAACTGAAATTCTGTACAGGAGCTGAGAGTGGACAGGAAATAGAAGTCATTTGTGAACTAATGTGAAAATTCACAAAGACACATTTATTGTTCATCTCACTTTAAGTGATGCTAAAACGAATGTTTTGTTTTGACTAAATGTTTTCATTGCTGTTGTAAAGCAACGTTCACTGTTTATTTATCTGCTCTCTGAGTATATGCTTATATGCTTCACGCGTTCCTATCACAAAATGTCAATAATAACGCAACATCTGCTACCAAGCGATTTTATGTCCCGTTTTATTGTTTAACGACTAATTTTTCTCAGTCCGAATCGCGAATTCAAGTGTTTCGAGAGAAAATGAGAGTCAATCTGAGAACAACGAAAATGTTTTACGAGGAATTAGTGGGGTAATGATGGACTGAGTGAAAAAATTACGATCAATTCAGCGCACTGAGAAACAATCTGAACGATGAGTGAATGTGGAGAAATGAATTGAAGTTTTTGAGTGAAATGAAAGTTTTTGAAGTTTTTGCTGAAGTGAGAATTTGGTTGGTGTGATCGTTTGGGAGTGTATTTCAGAGTTGCTAAGAATCTAGCTGCGAAAGTTTTTGAGTTGTTTTATTTTATGTGATGATCAGTCACGTACAAGCCTGCAAAAGTTGCAGCAGCAGCAGAAGTTTTGAGTTGGGAATAAAATTCATTATTTTCTGATGGAATTTCTTGAGCCGACAACAAGAAAACAATCCAACAAAAGCGTTTCAAACAATTACAGAGTATTTGGCATGTGCTCTTCGAGGTTTTCGTTTCAGACTCCCAAACTTCCGAATAAATCAAAATTTCTGTTTTCCTTTTCCACTAGTTGTACATTCAGCTCTCGATCTATTTAGTCTTTGTAAGTAGTTCGGAAAAACTGTTTGAAACCCTTGCTGCTTTAAATCCGATTTTTGAGAGTCGCGGTTTTGCAAATGCCGTTCCTTGCTGTCCGCGTTCGGATCTTTTTGTTTATGTAAACGAACCACTGAATTGTTTTGATCAAGTACTCGCTGGTGTTTATCTCAACAAGCACAACAACTTCGTCAACATTAACAGCACTCTCGTGCTACTCATGCTAGTATTCGCCACTAAATGAAAAACCACGAAAGAAATAATGTATGTGTAGTTCATCGCTTGTCTACTGTATTTTCTGCTGGCTTTCTACTGATTGTGAGGATACCGGCTGAGAGGACATTCAAATCAGTGAAGTTTTTGCTTAGTAATCTTAAATGAATGAGAAAAATCCTTTTTTTTGAAATAAAATGTCATTTCGTTGAATTGCGAAGCGAAGGGAAGCCCTCTCAATGTAATTCACTCGTAATCTAATGCTATTAGTATGTAGTAATACATAAGTAGCTAACTAAGAAAAAAAAACAACACAAAAACTATCTGAAACAATCACAAATGCCTCTTCTTTGTTCTCAGTAATGATCGTCAGCTTTATGCAACTCTACATTAAATGATTTACTCACTTCTTATGAATGGATAAATACAATTTGCTTGTTATTTATACGTTGTCCCAGATGTTCTTATGCGGTGCACTTAAAACTATGTTTTCAGTACAAAATCAAAGCAGACACCATACAGCGTCAGTTAAATCAAATCGAGTATTTAACTATGCTTGTAGATTGTTAAAACAACGACGTTGAAATATGGTCCTTTCTTCCATATATTGGGGTTTTTTTTGATCAAAACTTTTCCCTCATTAACTATTTTTGTTGTTTGGGTTTGCTTGTCTATCTTCGGATATAACAGCACACACACCAGACAACCTTCACGGTAATGAAACAAAATAAAAATCTGCAAATGAATGTTTCAAACACTGGCATTGTTTGAGTGATACTGAGTAAATTGCTAAAATTTCTACGTCATTAATCTAACTAATTAAAGAAAACTCTATACCATTTCCATGATCGAACACGATTGGTTTTGATCTTTACAAAGTGCCATGAATTCATGGCACTCATATTAGAGGAGAGCAATAGAAGGGAAGGATTCCATCGCTCTCAAAAACTTTTTTGGATCAACTTACGTTTTCGTCATCACACGCTACTGCAGCATCATTTGGGTCGTCAGAGATTCGCATCTCTTGAAAAGCACCCTATAAAAACGACAAAACATATGAAAACATCAAAAAACACTGACCAAATGCTCTTCATCCGGTAAAAATGTTTGACTTGGCTCTTCATTATCGCCTTCTTGCAAATACTCATCGCTGTAGTCACCACCGTTACCCGGCTCGACCACTTCCACCTCTTCGAACGCAATCGGGTAGATGTGCTCATCGGTTTCAATTATTTGCGGTTGAATGAAGTCTTGTTGATTTTCAGCCGTTATTGTTGGTCCGTCTCGACCGATCACCGTGATGCGTGCATTACCGTTCGAATAGGCGTCCATGAAGGATGGATCCAGAGGAATTGGCTCACGGCTATCCGAAGTCTCCTCGTCCAGTTGCTCGTTGGTGCTTTGAGCCTTGCGACGCATCCTTAGATCAGAAGACTGTTTCGGGAGTTGAACTCGTCGTCGTTTATTCGACGGAATCATCACTCTTCTCAATGGCTGAGAGGATCTAGCGATTGATGATGACCTTGAAAGTTTTGTGATGCTTGTCAAGGGACGATTGCGAGACTTGTTGCGTTGAGAGTTTTTCGCTGATAATAGTGACGATAATGACAGTGATGCATTAGAAGATGGACGCAACCTTTTGGATCGTTCCAATCCTGTGACTGGAGCATTTTTGGTGCCGGTAATGTATGTCTTGAGCGGGTTTTTCTTTGCAGGAGATGACAGCTGCTGCTGCTTCTTCTGTTGTTGTTGTTGCTTGCTTTCAGAGGCTTTTGCTGTCACTCGATCACCACCATTATCATTGTGTTTCTTGTCGTTAGTAATTTTGCTCGTATTATTAACGATAGTCGTCGTATTAACGCTTTTCGGTTGATTATTAGCAGCTTTCGGAGACTGTTGCTTAACGGTTGTCAAGAGAAAGCCTTCGTCAATGATCAAATCTTCAACATTCTGTTTGGTTGATGAAGGTTTTGCAGCAACGGTACATTGCACATGAGCAGTAAAAGAAGCGAGAAGCACAAGAACGGAGATGGCGGAAATGGATAATGCCGTACGTAATGGCATTATCACCATTTCGCTGAATTTGTTGTTGAGTTCGTACCTTTAATCACCCTCAACGCTATCACAAAAGATTCAACTCCTCGCAATTTACCTCCTGAAACGTCCATGACAGTCAAATGCGTAATGCAACTACATCGCGTTCACATATATTCGGTAAAATGCGATCGCTTCAAAAGATGATTCACGAGGTTTTCCCGTAGCAAGGTGACGATATGGCTGGAAGCAAGCTAACACGAGTTGCTGAGCGCATTTATCTATTAATCTACACAAATCACATTATTGAGCTACTAGTTATAGGGGAAGTGAACGTTATTATTAGGAATTATTGATAAAGAATTCATCCTCACTGTTTTTGCTATCATTTTAACTTGAGAACGACGAGTCTAGGTTGCAAAAATGCGAACGCTTTCATAATCAGACGGTTTATAAGCAAACGTAATGTTAGGAGGAAGTATTGAATTCGTCAAAAGCAAGGAATTCATACCTTTTGTGCATTATGAGAATAAGAACGAAGGCTAAACTGAAATTACCCACTGACAGAAGAATGAAAATGACACGGTCCATTGCAGAAATTGGTAGAAACAATGAGGAATGATCGCTTTGAAAAATGCATTTTTTTTGTTTCACATGGAATGAAATTCAAGAAATATTCTCATAAAAATTCACATGACATTGAACTGACTGAAATGAATGGCTCAAAACATCTTCAGTGGATGAGATTCAATAGTGGATGAGATTCCTTCCGACTGCAATGCTAACAGTGATGATGCAGATAATAACAAGCATGCAGAAAAGATTTTATCGATGCAAAATGAGAATTATCGCGAAAAAAAAAACGCGACGTCATAAAAGCCCTAGCAACTGACTGAAACTGATCACGTTCGATCGAGCAGAAGATATTTTAGCAGTGAAGCGATCAATATGAACGTTCACCTACTGTTATTCATTGCTTTTTTCATGATGAAGATGTCAGTATCCTACATGACTTGTGATACTTCTTGCTATTGGAGGAATTTTTAAAGAAAGTTGGTGAAGTTTTTGGTTTTAAAAAATTCTTCAGCTTTCGAACGATTCACTGGTTATCATATTGATAATGGTTGAATACAATCATAACGACGAAAATGACGCTAACAGCGGGCGAAATTTGCATGCCACAACACAATCAGCCAGGAAGATTATCAGATGAACCGATAGAAATGCATGAGATCGTTGACTTTGTCACGCAACTGCCTGCTAGCATATTAAGATTCTCGCATGAACCCACACGAGAATCCACTGAGGCAAAATTGAAGAATGAATCGATGAACAAAATAACAGTACTATTTCTAAATGATCACCTAACCTAGCTCAAATCATTCTGAAATATTCGATAAATGAGCTGAATTGCGACAGATGACCGCTCTAATGGATTCGCTATGATAATGTTGACAATCGCTTAATATAATGTTTACCAATAAGCGCATCTTATGCTCACAAACGATGACCGTTATGTTTTATGCAAACATACAGTGCATAAACAAATCGCATCACCTTATAGTAAATGATCACCTTATAAATGAGTCATCAGGATGTTTTGAATGCCAACATCAGAAGGTAGCAACAATGGGCGCAGAGGAGGAAACACAATGATCTATTTCGAGTGCAAAGTAGGATAATAAATTATAAGCAGCGGAATGGTTTATATGTGTTTGAAGGAGGAGTGATTCAACGGTGATTCCATTCCAATGGGCATGGTTTACCGAAATGGCAATGGTGATAAACATAACAAACCAGTTCATAAATCTGAAAAAAAGTGATCTATCAAATTCTTCTATCAGATATCTGATGATATCTGATAGAACAATTTGATGGATCACTTTTTTTCTTGGTTTTTATTATTTGGTTTACTGAAATATGCTGACGCATGATGTAATCTTATACAAACACTGTCACAAACAAGACGAATACCAAAGAAAGGCAAAATTCTTCGATGTTGGTGTTGTACGTCAGCAGATTTCGGTAATGATAAGGGTGTACTGAAGTACAGAATTTACATCAGAGCTGATTACTGGAATTGCTGATTTGTTGCAGGAATTTGGACTCGTATACGATTCTCCAATTCACTATCCCAAACCGGGTTTCGGCAGTGCCATTTTAACAACGTCTCATCACTGATGAACAATGCAATCGGAACTCTAATCAAGGAGAACGAGCTCACCTCGGGTGTTCAGGGAGTATTCCCCTCAACTCTGAGACTTTTCTGCAATCACCAGATTCTACCAGTGAGTCGGTCTATCATTTGAATGTTCTTATCACAATAAGAAGATGAAATTATCAATTTATCAAGACAAATCGAGCATCAAACGCCATTCAGTAACGACCAAGTTAAATCTAAGAATTAGCAAAGAGAAAATCTAAGAGCTCGAAGACTGGCAGGCTTGAGGTGAGCTGAGAGCCAACGACCAGCAGTTGAGGAGCAAAACTTGTGAATGCCTCAGGATAGGGTGTTTGCTGGGGTTTTATGATGGATGAATGAAGGACGATAAAGAAGAGCGGATGTGGATGAGTGAGAATTCGTATGGTTCGAATCAGACTGAATGCTTTAATTTGATCGGTTCAATTGGTTTTTAAGACGTACAAAATCTGCAACATAGTAAGACAATAATGTGTGCTCAAAGAAAAATTATTGCTAAAACATTGCTGAACTATACGTATTTTTATTGTTTTGTTGTTCAAGAGGCATAAAAAGTTGAAGAAACACTTCAGAAGATCTTAACCACAGAATTTGAAAGTTTCCACATTAATTCGTTTCCACAGACAAAGTTCACATTTGGTACTGATCTGAGACAGGAAACAACGTCTGTTTTTGATTTTCCTCGAGATTTGGTGAGATTGGTTTTGATTATTCGACTGAATCAAGTGATTCGATATCGTGGGCGATGATGATGATGAGAAACTGCTGCACGTATGGAGTTGATTCGTTGAATGTGTTTGGCAAAAAGCGATGATCGCGTAAGTAAGCTGTTTTGATTCGCTTTTTTTTGTTTTATTCTCAGTGGATGCGCATAATCGCATCTACATTGCAACATTCGATCACGAAGTTTGCAGCGGTGCAGCAAGTATATAAACCATGTGTATTCAGAAGCTATTTTTTTGCAATACAAAACAAATTTCGATTTGATTTGAATCAGTTGGTAGTAAAAGCGAAACAAGAATTACATTAGTTATGGCTACTAAATGTGTTCGAAATTTCTGTCAGTAAACAAATTTGGCTGCAATTTCATCTGTTCGGTTAATAATACTGTGACATTATTGCCCTAAAAAAGAAGAACGAACAAGAGAGTTCAAGATTGGAACGCTGATTATTCAATGATCAAGAAAACTGCCAAAATTGAAACTTTATTGGAGTGATTGCGAAAAGCGCACAGAGAAGCTGAAACAAAATGTGAATGATTCATTTGAAACTTTAATGATTATCATTAAAGATAGATTTTTTTTCCAATCGAAGATTTTTGCTGAGAAAATTGTGAGTGATCGAGTATAACAAATTAATTCATTCACTTAATCATTCGCACGTTTCATTTCACATTCAATTCGTCTCATTTCTTATATCTAATCCCTCATCATCTTGAAGCTTTTGCTTCAACATTTCAGTTGAAATGTTGAAAGCTGAAACATCTGTTGCGTTTCGGATCATAATACAGAAATGAACGCATAAAGATGGTAACGCAACGAAAAAACAAATAGTCAGTCTTCATCACAATTCATATGGAAAGAAACGAATTAAGATGCAGGAGATATTCAGAAAAATTGAAAGATATTGTGTTGTAATGAATAGTAATAGAAACATATGAGCAGTAGCGTAGGTTGAACGATATATATATAGCTTAAACGCAGCGCATAATATGGTACTTATAAAAATACGAATCGTACGAATACCTTTTCATTTCCTACTAGTCGATAGTGCTTGAAGTTGATTTCGTTTCTGTGCATTTAGCAGCAGCGATTGATTCCATTTATGTCTTGAAATGCTAAACAACAATTCTAACAAAATCTACGTCAAAATTTATGAATAACTTAGGTTCGCTTGATACATTCTGCAGTTTACTAGTTCTATTAGGACTCCATGTCATTCAGATTTCTCGAACTACATTTGATACCTTAAGCTCCGAAGCTTCTGAGAATGTTTGAGATCGGTTTATATAGGAATGAAAACGTCCTAAAATGATCATCATGATTCGATCGAATATCGCAAGCAAGCAAATCACTGCTCAAGTCGTTGACTTCTCTGCTTCTCAACTAATCTTCTGACATGAGCAGAAGAAGAATATTCTTTTGACGGAAACTAATCTTTTGACTGAAGTAATCTCGTTTCTTTGATTCAAAAAAATAACAAAAAAACAATTGCGATACTGCTAAGATGATTTCCAGAGTGGACTAGCAGACAGGAATGGTGCCAATGCTGGAAAGATTCAAGCGATTAAATTAGTTGCAATTCATCAACTCAATGGAGGGTATTTTCTTTATTGCTATTTAAAGCAATTAAAAACGGCTCAACGTAACAACTCAATAAACATAAACAACCAAAAAGAAGGTAACAAACAAAGAATGTAAAAGTCTTGTAAAGGCAGCATAACGCTACAATCCAGTAATGTTATGTGCACTAATCGAATGATGGGATGGATGGATGGATAGATATTTGGTTGTTGTATAATCGTGGTGATTTTGTTTGTTTATGAAGAGAATAAAATTTGTTAATAGTTTATGTTGTGATATTAATGTTATTGCATAATGTGACAACGAAAAAGTTCATTAGTTACACCTATGAATTGCTTGCTTGCGTTCACTTGCTCGCATTTGCTCGTTGCTTGCTTGTTGTCCTTTAAATAGGAACACGATTGAATTACAGAAGATAAATCAAGTGAACATTTTTGATCTCATAGCCTCATTGTTCGTTCGTTCGACTCGATTCAATTAGGTACTTCTCAAACCCAACAACATGACTAATGTTTGCGCATTTCTTAGCAACTTCTTCAATCCGTCTTATTCAGTTGTTCCACTCCTTTCTCACCACATAACTAGCTTGTGTGCTCATTCGAAGGCACTATTGCAGCCACCGTCTTGTCAAATATGAATGAGTAAATGCCAATTTTATCGTGCGAACGATCGCTTGATGTTGATCAAATCGGCATATTCGAATAAGTGCGGAAGCTCAACTCATGTGCTATTAAATCTATAGATTCACTAAAATCCAAACTGGAGAACGGTCGAAATTGAGAACACGATGAAATGGAAAGCTCATCTGTGTTCTCTATTCTGTTATCAAAGAAATTTCAAACCTTCATGTTTTGAGGAATTCGAAAAAACCTATTGTATGAGTTAATTGAAATACTGACAATTCGCTTATGATATTGAATAAGAATATGAAGAGAATGTATGTATGAAATGATTATGCAAGTGGATCACTTAAGCAGGTGGAAAGGACCATATGGAACGAACACATACCAGTGGATGTGAATCACGCTCACTCACTGCTCTTACAAATTATAAATTCCACCCATTGTTTATTTTTGGTTCATCCGATTTCCGCCGCTTTTGTCGAAACACAGAGCGCTCATATATTTCGTCTCATATATTCATTTGTAGTGTTTGCAGAAGAAATTACTTATTCGTTTAGTTCTTCGCATGCGGAAAGATGTCAAAGAGTGTTTAAATTTTAGCTTATCATCACTATTCAGGTGACAAAATTTATCGTCGACAACCAAAGTCGTTGAACTATTGATGCTATCGACACGACACGCATCTTATCATCAAACAACAAAAAGCGGCGAACAACACAACAGCAACGAAAACAGAACAAACACACTGACCAAAAATTAGATTGATTATGGACTCATTGTTGTGCCGTTAGAGTTCAAGAAATACCTGAAGAGAGTATTTTGCCCGGAACGTACGTGACTAGCCATTGGTGAGTGTACTCTCAAAATCGGGTATGTCATCGGATTCGAGTAGCACGAACTAGCTGAATCATATAGTAGAAATAATCGAAGACACACTTCATACAAGTGAAAAAGAGAACGCAGTCAGACTGCTGGGCTGAACTCTAGAGTGGTGGTGAAGATAGGCTTGAATTAATTGCACAACTGTTAATGAAAATCGATGTTAATGAGAATGATGGAACGCACTTAAAACTTACTTCAATACGAATTGATCGGCTATAAGATTTATGATGCTAACATATCATTTGTAGCGTTTTTTTTAACGGATAAACTTTCGGCTCCAGGTCCCAGGTACAAACTGCTTACAATTAGCTGATCAATTTGTTAAGGTGAAACGATTAAAAAAATGAGAAATGAGAATTGAAATGAATGAACGCGATCGGCACCAGATCACGAACGAACACGACTACAAATTGCCCATGATTAAGCTGGTTGACTCTCGAGTTCAATCAATTAGATTGTTGTGAAACGTTGTGAAAGCTGAAAATCAAGAAACGACTCGATCCAACGACAAAAAATGCAGCAAAAAACATCCAGGTACTGACCTATCTGCGCTCTTTTTGCTCACAATCAGCAAAAGTTTATTTGAAAGTTTAATGTTTGTTTTTCGAGTGTTTTGATATTTTTGCTAGAAACGTCGGGGTCTTCGTTTTGTTGCTAACTTCACGAAAATTTTTGCGGAGAACAAAGAAAATTTGGAAGATGGATTGTTTTTTGTGGTGTGTTCGCTATTTAACAATCAATTATGAAGTGGCTATCGTAAAAGCGGATTGTTTTTTGGAGGATAAGTGAATTAAAGACGCATTTTGGTGAATACTTAGCCATTATCACTGCTAATCATGAATGATTGAGCACGACGAGGTGTTCTGTTTGTCTAAGCTGATGATTTGGTCCGTTTAAAACTCAAAAACTCAAAGCGATCTTTTGCTTAATTGATTGCATAAATCAGTACAGCTCAAGAGGTTGTCAGACAGAACGCAAATAAACATTTGTAAACGAATTATATTCAAATGATCAAATCCATTCATTAGTTAATGGCTTTGGTTCATTGTTCGAAGCAGATAATGTTTGGAAGTAATTATTCACAATGCCCCACTATACAAACAGTTTAACGCTGACGATTAGATGCAGGCGTACAAAACTGTGAGTTTCACTGGAATGTGGCTATGTGAAACAATAGAAATTCGTAATTGTCATCAGTCATTTGATATTTAAAAAAACTAATCCACTAGAAAAAACTATAATATAACAGGGATGAAAAGTTTGAGGTGAAAACGTTACGTTCTAGATTATCCTAGAACGCATTTGAACCAATGCAGTATGGTTTGCTCGTCTGAGATAAACAAAGCGATTGTGCAGAGCGATTCACTCGGACTGGATGATGATTCTTTGAAAACACACCGAAACATCGAAAGTTCCGGTCGAATTGACGAGCATAAGCAAAAAATTTCTTTCGTCATGAGAAAAATGCACGTTGATGAGCTAATGAAATGAAATTTATTGAAAGCAGAAAATATTTTGTTTTTTTTATTTTCTGATTGTTTTGAGCTTAGCTATAAATATTTCATCAAATCAATAAGTGCCTAGTTAGTGCTTAAATCATCCACACTCTACATCCCACTCGATCATTCGTGTTTTGAAATTGAATTCTCGAATGGATCCCATTTGAAAAAAGCTTATTTTTTTCGACGCTGTCGACGAAACAGTTGTCATAAGTGAACGAACGAAGAATACATGATTTGGTGCCATCAGTTGCGCTAATACGGATAAAAAACGTGCAGCTACAAGAAAGCTCTGCAATCGGGCAACATAACAAACGAACACATAGATAAATTTGAGACGGCAACAGGATCATATGAATAGAAGTGAAATGCATAGATTAAGAAGCGTAAGCATGCAAGATGCTCCAGATAGACCGAATAAATGATTGAAGAGTACGATGTCTAAGTTGCCTATTCGTAGTTAACATAGTGAACGAGAGATTATTTATGGATAGAAATTATTGGGATACCAACGGTGAGATTAATCTTATAGGCCTAACTGAAACATCCATTACGACTGAAAGACGAAAAACAGTGTAAGTCCACTTGAATAATTTTATACAATACATTGCAAGTGCGGTTATCGATAAATTTTTATAAGGAATCATGAGGATGAGTTAAGCCAAAGACTGAACGGTCAATTAAACAAAATCCAATCTGGAATGATCTGGAGCTGGAGAAAAGAATCCGAAATCTGGATGAATTTGGAGGTAAGTCAACTGATCTCAAAAGTCGATCAGCATTACCGAAGATGTCCAAGAAGGGCGATAAACAGAGCGGGATATCGCGATCTATTACATCTGGGCTTAGGCTTAGGCTGAGGCATATACTAGGGTGAGTTTTCCGTTCAACAACCAATAGATGGTGTCCTGAAATGAGCCTAAGTCTAAGCCTAAGCGCCAATGTAGTGTACCATGATATCTGGCCACAATTATTGCCACTTTTGACGGAGACTTGAGATCATGATGATGGCTGATCAAATATCCAATCAGTTAGTGAACGACAAGTCATTTCGAACGACCCTTTAATAGATTCCTCGAGCATCGATAACCGATTACATTTGAAGGCGGCAAATAACCACGCCTTCAGTGATCCAATAAAAAGTAAAGTGGTATTAGAGAACAGCCGTTTTGTTCATTCATTTGGCTTTTGACTTAAGAAACGAAGAAAAATGATATACACATCACACAAATCTGATGCTCTGTAGACATATTATAGTCTATGCATAGAATCATTATTTCTTTCAGGAAACGATTATAAACCATTTGTATATTCTCATCAGCATCTTTGCAACAAAAAAAATCCGACATAAATAATGTATACAATTCATTTTAGAGACTTCCTTTCAATGAATGTCCAAAAAATGCGTTCATATGAGCGAAAAAACATCAACGGCCGCTGGTGGCTCGTTCTATGAGAAAACTATTTTGATGCGTTTGTAATTTGAACAGTTGTTTGAATATTAGGCCGTTGTATTGTACTAGTTTGATCAGTGAATACCGACTTGATGAATATTCAGATTTGCCGATGTGCAGCGATGGGAACGTTTCATCGATGCTGACTGATCGCATGAACGCTTTGTTTTAGCTGCATAATCAAAGAATTGCTCGCAACATAGATCAAAGAGAAGCCAGCATTTTGTTGTCTCATGATGAAACAGAAACAACAAGAAAGGACCGACCATCTATCTCTGAAGGTAAGTGAGTTATTTGCAAAAATCTATTGGAACAATTCGAGCGCAGAATTTGCAACAGCACGTCAGAGATATATTTTTTTTCTGCTTCTGGATGCTCGAATTTGAGAATTGATCCGAATTTATTGGATTTATTGTTGTGAATGAATGGTATTGATGAAATTTTATGATGCATGCGATCATGCAATCGAATGAGTGTCTATTGGATGTTCCTGTTTTTAGAAAGCATTCAGTAATGTGCTCATTTCATTTCAATTGTAAAATTGAGTTAATTGCAGAAACATGCGAGGGTCTATCAAAATTTTGAGCCGGAAAAATACAAAACGACACTTTTTTCACGAACAATTTTGCAGTTTAGGTAGTGACTACTGATTCGGTTCAGTATCATTATACAACAAATGTGCCATCATTGAGTGCAGCTGTTTTGCACACACACAGAGAGATTTGTCCGCACAAGCATAGCTAACTTGTAGTTTAAATATTTTGAAATGAACTAACTCTGTTATTTTAAGCACCTAATGTTGAAATGACCATAAAAGTGCTCAATATTAATGAGCACACGGTATTTGGTTTACTCAACTAGAGCACACCGCACAGCTGTAATGGTATTAGTGCACTGATATTTATGACTAATTCAAAGAACAGCTGCAATAACACAAATTTACTGCTTGCTGTTTTTCGTGTACACCGGTGCGAAATTCACTCACAATTTCAGGATAATACCAAAAAAATGACCACCAACGTAGGTAACTGTGTTGGTGATTTTTTACTTCTAAAACTTCACTATCTACTAATTCAGCCATTCAGTCATATCTTAAGTGATCGATACAGTGATACAACAAACGATCCTAATCGCTGATCGTGACACAACAAGAATGTGGCCCAACTATTCATCAAAATCCTCAAATGAGTCATATCTTCGTATAATGAGGTTCAATTTCTCAGAGAACTTTTCGATCCAAATGACTCGAGTCAATCGCAAAATTTCTAATGATTCCAATAGATTCACTCTTATCATTGCTGTCTGCTTGATTCAACTCAGTCAAAGTTGTTCTGTTATTCTGATGATTTGCTTTTTGATTCGCTGTTCATAAATCATCAGAAAATCAAAGATTTGAAAACGATTTCTAACAAGCTTCATTTATATGCACTTAATTCGACTGATTAATAATATCAACTACATTATCAACGAAAACATAAATCACTTCTTACGAGATTTTCATACGAACTGATTCGATTTTTTTGGCCGTCTTTACGAAACGCAACAAATCATTGCAAATTTTCAGTTAATTTGAAATGTATTTTTTTTCAGATGCTCAGAAAATCGCAAGATTTGCAATGTTTGTAGCGAAAAATTCACTGTGATATCGTAGAAGTGTGAATGAATACGATGATTATATCGACGTGTTGAGTTCGTTTTGTGAACTTTTTGGTGGTTGCGTGTCACCGCTGGAAATGAGAATATCCAAACTGAAAGCTGTGATTTCATCAGTATTCTTAAGATACTTGAAATATTTCCGTACAGCTAGCAAATGCAATTCAGTTTTTTCAGTTATTTCATGACTATATTCGGTGTATGCCGCTCACTGTATAGCTTCATGGAGTCCGAAAAAAGTGATCGCCCATTGACGAAGATTTCGATGTTATAACAGCGTAAATCGTTAACCTCTACTCAAATTCATCGATGTTCTAGTTGGGTATGCGTGATCATTTTCATTCAATTTCCCAGAGACGAGCGCAGAGAAGTTTGTTTTTACGGCAGCTATGTGAATGAATTCGACTATTTTGCTTAAATTATAAACACTTGAATTGCTCGTCGAAAATAAACGAAATGAATGTGAATGAATTTAAGAAAAACTTGATGTGATAATTCTCGTGCGAAATGTTGCCTACCGTGCTAATCGCCTTAAAATTGCGGGCGGCTTTATCGAATTTTTTGTTTTCTTTTTTTTATACTTGAAATCATCTGTTGCCTTAAAAACTACGGTCTATGACTAACTACCAGTCAGCAGATTGCGCTAATCTGTTCATAAATTTCGACGAAGTTTGGTAAACATTTAACAGAACACAAACAACCAAAAATTCATAAACAATGGGAAAAAAGTGAAAATGTTCATTTAAAAAAAAAAGCCATAAGGTAGCCGCAAAGTGTTTTTTGCAGTCACTTCAAAGACACCACTGAAGTACTTAGGGTTTTTGATCAAAAGAAGCGTTACGGAATCGTGTTTGAAGAGTTCCTATTGCACGACAACGACAATATGGTCGCATACTCTGGAACTAGCAGCAAAAAAAGCCTCTACAGATCACGATAAGCAGTCTAAAAACTCTTGCAATTGAAAAATATCTTCTAGAACATCAGCAAAGATATTATGAGATTATATGCGTGCTGCAGCTATTGGGATTGTCGAAGATTTATTTATGCTAGTGTGACTCTCCCAATGACAGTAACGATGTCGTGTGCAGAAAAATTGATCGGTTTTAAAAAGCTTCACACAGCTTGTGCATCTCTCATTTGCTAGCTAATTATTACAGTGGACAATTTGATCGTCACTTACATCCCCGTACTAGAAGAATAAGAAAATGTTTTTTTAAAGAAACTTTTGCGATGATACGATCGATGTAAATAATGACTCACTCACTCATATCAATTCATTGACTGCAAAACACTAACTACCACATCATTGACATGCAGAAGATCATTCATTGTGCTTCATCGTATGGTAGATATTTTGAAAAACTCATTTGAGTATGCGCATACTTTCCTAAAATCTCAAATGATTTATTGAAGAAATGTGTATGTAAGCATATCCAAAAGAATGCGCCTAAACTATGAGAAGGAATGCGGATGTTGGAAAAAAAATTAATATCGTGACTTAAAATGAATATCCAGCTCTACAAAAACAGATCGAATAATAATGAAGAAATTTTTTGTCTTACACACTGTTCATGTGAAGTGAATGCTCAAACGTTTTCGATTGGTATGCCTAATGTTAATGGATTCAGAGGATGTGGAAATAAATGTGGAAATGAATTTGACGAGAACTCATTCATACTTGATTGTTAATGAGAACACGAAACTGCACTGATTCGACGAAAATCGATAGGCATAATTTTTTGAATGATGAATTTTTAGCAAACTACTTCATAGATGATCGGGCAAAAAAAAGTGGATGATAGCTTGGAGTTGAAAAACGAGAATGATGATGAAGACAGACTTGAACGTGTTACACTTGCGAGAAGAAAAGCGAGAAACGATAAACAAATGGCTGAAAAGTATGCGATTTGTTTATTTCACTCTGCAAACCGATGAATAACTTTCGAAAAAATTGTTTAGAAATAATAACGACTTGTTAGTAAGTGCTTAATGCGTGATGATGCAAACCACTTCTAGTGACTGACTTGTTCCTTCAATGGAGCAAACTAAAAGTTAATTCGTCGACTCAATTCTTATAAAGTTACGCGCAATTATTTTGCTTAGTGCAAGCGATTCCTTCGAATAACAGGCCATCTTCTCTGGATTTTCAGAGTGATCAGCAAGGGAGTTGAAATTCAACTCTTATCGAGCGCTCCGTGGAGCAGCTGGAAGAGTGGCAGGACTGGGGAAGAGTTTCAGAAAGCCATCGGTCGGATAGAGCAACTCAAATCAGCCGCCCTAGGAAATGAAGCATTGATAAGGAAGGTTTAAATTGTGAGTTTGTTTTGCACTAGAATAATTTTGAACGTCATTTTGAAACATTCATAAGCATCATGAGATTGTCAATTTTGCAAAACGCATTCATCGTTCATGAAACCATCAGCAAATGTAGAGTTTAGCAATTGTTTCGAGCATAAAATTTGCGTCTGAGAAATGATGTACTCAATGTGTAACATTTTCAACATAAACTTTCAATGACATGTGAAATATTGAAAAAACAAAAAAAAACGTTTTGGATTTTCGTTTGAAAATGTGCGAATGAACGAGCTGATGATGCTGGAAAATTTTGTGATATGGACGCAAAAAGACTCATCTCTAGATTGTTGTCGAGTGAAAAAAGAAGTGCAGAAAGTCATAAAATTATTAGTATGAATGAGTTAATTTGCTTTAGTTAATTGCTTAAAAAAAATAACGTAACGTTCAACTCGTTTTCATTGATATTTTATGAGTAATTGAAAGCGTTGATAATGGTAGAATGATTTCTAAAAATTTTCCGTTTCATTGAGTCCCTAAAAAATGCTCCGTTCAAGAGCTCAGTTTTACAATACCGATCCAAGCTATTGATTAGAGCAACTTGCTAGCGTAATCAATCTTTATCACAATATCAACAGCGCACTACTACTTTTTTGTAATCAAGCAGGCAACCGATGATCAGAAGGTCATCTTTTCGAATAACTATTTTATGTAAGCACGAGTGAATTTATTTGAATGATGTTGTTGCGATGACATAGGCAAATGCTGCGAGAAATTGGAATAGCAACGAAATCGAAATGAACTTAGGGAAATTTTGAGGGAATATTCGATCTGAATAATGCCAAAATTTTTTGTTTAGCATACACAAAAAGTATCATCAGTTGACAGTAGTAGTTTATCTAACTAAGTGAGAAATCAATAGAAGAAAACTGAATAGAGGAAGATTGTGGGCAAGCAACTGAGGCGAACTCTTATCAGAATTTCGGGGCAGCTACGAGTGTAATCAGTGACACAGTGGCTGTGAGATAGCGCCAATGAATAATCAGTGCTGTCACGGCATATACACATGTCGTTGTCCAGGAATTTGATTGTTCTATCGCAATTCTGACGTGAATCAGCAGTTGAAGACTCCTCAGTGAGAAGTTCGAGAGCATTGAAGCTTGATATGGCCAGTGAGACTGGTTTATCGATACTTTGAACTGAGACTCTTTGCATGAGCATCCACAAACGTTAACGGTAAGAAAAATGACCTGCTAAATTGTCTGGTGAGAACGTGAGAAGCAATGGTCAAAGGAATCTGAAAGACCATGGTGAATTCCAGAAATAATGCAATAAAACTATCAGATTATTCGAAAGAGAGGAGTTGAATCAGAAACATCTTAAGAGAGATTTCTGCTCAATCTATTGAGTATGAGCAGGAGGTTTATAGTTAGTTTTGGCCTATATTAGTTTTTCCATTAGAACCACTTCAAATATAACTGGTTCGATGAAGTTGTGGTGTGCAGAAAAATCTGCGAAGTATTATGTAATTGAACTGAAGTGTCATTGTGTGAAGAAGCTGTTATTATTAAGTGAGAGTATTATCACCGGGAGGATACTTAAAATCTTATATGATGTGAAAAAAAACGTTAAGCGTGCTAAATTGTGCTACTGCAACAATGAATCTACACAGCTCAAATAGGCCATACAACATAGAGATCAAGCACATAATTGCGCTTTGATAATCTTTTTATTATCAATGATGGCAAAGGAGAATTGGTCAGTTTGAGTATTCCGTTCCATCTGCCATTTGCTACCCTCAATTAATAGTCATGCACATATCAACGTAATTTCTATCGAACAGCTTGTGACAGTCAATTCTGTCCTACCATCTGAAGCATTCTTCACAACGTTTCGATATCAGCTTTGGTCAAAAACGCTTCAGAGGGAACAACGTTCAATGAAATGACTCAAAATCATGAGAACATCAGAACGTTGCTACATTAGAACTGAGTTCTCGAAACGGTTCAATTTTCTAAGTTATTTGAATCGAAATACTCATTGTAAGCAAGCATAAAGTCAGTAAATCTATAGAGTAGCTATAGCAGAGCGAAACTGAACCGAATTATACGAACTGAAACCAGTGAACTGGTATAGTTGGTTTGATTGCTAAGTGACTAAGTGAGGTGTTAGCTAACTGAGGAACCAGACGTAATTAGCGCATTCCTCCACATAAATCTTGTTAATCCACAGCCATAAAAAACACTTGGATCATTAATGAAAAAATAGAGCAATTTGTCGAATGTAAAACCAAAAAGCTTCACCTCCACCTGCTCGCTGTAATTATAATTCTAGAATGGTGAATCCATCAATAAAGTAACAATTTAGATCTTGGTTGAGCCAGTTTTTCAAATGTTTTATTTCCAAATTAATGATATCAACTTTCAACACGTTTGTTCACCATCAAAAGTTTCGATCAACCACTACTAATCATAAGGACCCAACAGACTGTTATGTTCGCTTATCGTTCGGATTTTATTTTTAGTACAGTAACATCTCTTGGAATATACTGCATTCATCATTTCGATGACCCGCATTCACCTTTTTTAGCGATCTACGTTCAGTGGTGCTGGCTAGATCCATTCTGATGCATCGTTGAGACGAATATGAGATCGAAGTGAATATTCTCCCGTATTCATTTGCTCACTTTATCGTTAATGCTATTTCTCTTCTATCCAAATAGCTGCATATTATGTTTCGATGTCATCACATCAACAAATTCGAATCCATATTATTGATGATAAGCAGCAGCATCTTGCCATCGGAGATATCTTTCGCTCAGTGCAAAAGCAATTTGTTATATCTCAAACTTTTAACAAATCCATCACTCAACTTAACTGCATCAATCAAACTCATTTCTGTTTCGTTTGATCATTATGTTCAAAATGTTTATTCCATCAAACTCTGCATTCGTTTCATATCGACTGCGTTCGTTCGATTATTCCATGAAGGCCTTTGATGTTTTGAAAAGTCGTAACATTCCACTTGAATAATTGCAGACATCTTTGCGATATTGTGATGTTGTCGTGTCCACTGAGAATTGGTTATTTCTCGTTTTTGGTTTTCACTGTTTCTTGGACATAACAAGCGAACTGCTGCTACGATTATAGATTTTCCATTATTTACTCATTCGTCGAAGCATGTATGCATGCATACATGCATTTCCTTCCATCTATTCATCAGCAAAACCTGAGGGATTTCAAACATTCCGAAGCACGCTTGCTGCTTGAATGTCAAAATGCTTCCTCATAAGGTCACAAACTTGCTTCGCTTGTTTGGCTGGCAATCGCTCACAGTTACTGCTTGATATTCTTGGCTGTGTCCGATAAGGGCGAGCAAAATGGTTGCTTTAAACAGCGACCAACATTTTCTGTTATAGCTTCAATGATCCACCGATGTAATGCAAGTGATTGTTGTAGCTGCTCGAAAATGTGACAAAAATTTGTGTGGTTTGTTGAGCACTGCTTGACGAAGGAAGCAACCAAACAAACATTTCACCGTTGAGTAGCACGTTGAGGGAAACAAAATCTCGAATTGCAAAAAAATTTTGGAATGATGTTCAATGGAATGACTAACCTCGAATTCTCCTTTCAGTATCGGTCCAGCGCTCGCGATATACAACTTATGAGCATCATCCATAATCAGTTGCGAGGGTTTCCGCTTCACCTGAACAAATGACAATCAAATTTAAACTACATGCTACAACAGCATATTGTAAAGCAACGGTGCTGAATTACAGGTGTTTATATGCGCTGGTATGTTATGCCCAGATTCGATGAGCAACCTTACGATATTGTATAATTTTTAGAATGCGCGTATGTTGAATGGTAGTTTTGCATGAATATATTTGATCAACGGCACTATATGGTACGGTATAGCATTTTTGGGTTTTGGCATTCAGTACGGTTGGATTTCCTTAACAGCCATATCGGATCTAGCGCTCTCGCGATGAATAATGAATTCAACTATTGAAGAGCACAATTTGACGTCATGAACCAACAATACCGCTCCAGTTGCTATATCCTTGCCCAAAAACATCCCATTCATGCGAGTCTCAGCAAACGACTTGCAGCTGGTTCAGCAGCCATGATTGACTTTTACGGCTAATTGATGACCAACCAGCAGTAGCACAAACAAAATAGCATTTGATGAACCTGTCGAGTGGCGAATCGTGTGCATCTAAAGTAGAGCACAACGTTGTCGTCGTGAACTTCCAACGCAAATTTGGTCCACTGATCGGTGAAATCCGGTACGAGGAACGACGTGAGCGCTCGAGATTCTGTCTCTTTGTTCGAGTCCGTATACAACAAAGTTATGTTCGTTTGACTTCCGCCTGTAAAATATTTGCTCTCAGAATTGTTTCTGAGAAAGTTTGTTGCCTGTAGAGCATGCCGAAACTGATTTTCGAAAGATGGAGCAGATCGTGATTTTGACATTCAATACTTTGACAGTGTGAAATTGCTTTTGATGGCCATGCACCATTGGTACGTCCTGGCTCAAAAATATCTGATTCATGAGTTATTCATGCGATTTTCAGCAGCAGCACTACTAATACGATTATTTAGTTTGAATTGTTTGTTTACACTGAACTTAAGATAAGTGATTTAGCAGCAACGAGCACTTTTAAATCACACTCACAGCTACAAGAAGTTTAGATCAGTTGATAGTGCATCAACTAAACGCTGGATAATGCTGTGAAATTGTCAAATTTTTGTGGCAGAAAAAGGTTTGGACTTGAAGCTGTCCGTGTTTGTGTTCGGAGTTTAGTGCGATGAGATAAACAAACCGGCGGATTCGATTGATACACCGAGATCAACAATTGTGTCCAACGGATTAACCACTGCAAACAAATAACTGCGTTTTCGATCCGTTGGTCGTACAACTGCGGTGAACGCAAAATTGCGGAAGAATTTTCGTGGAAGATATTGTCGATACGGAACGACTATTTCTACGCCTCGCTGAAACATTGCGAAAAAATTATTACCAATGCAAAATATCCAACAATCACCAGCCAATAGGCGGCGATTATTTGCTCAATCTGTGATAAGAGATCATTGTAGATTACATATAACTGTAAAATTGCATCAATATAGAACCATATTCAGATGGAAATTCACATTCTGAGGGAATTTTACGAAAAATATGTTCCATTACGCAACAATATCATTCTATGTTCCTCACGTTTGTCGCACTCCTATCCATTTCCATTCACTATTCCTCGTTGCTTCGTAGCTAAGTGTTGATTGAGAATCGAGTCCCGATTTCTCACAACAAAAAAAAAATCGTTTCTGTCATTGATGTATTTCGGTTCAAGTCAGAATACGATTGGCAAATGCGGAATTTGAAGTCAACAAAATGGACGATGATGAATTTGTTTGGCTATTTCGGTGCATTAATATTGCTAAAAATAAACGCAAGCCAATGCGAAAACACTAATCTATGAACTTGCTTGGCGATGGATGGATGAGCTCATGATGAATGTTCAACAGAACTCTTCCACTTCGGATTTGATTTATGCTAGATCTATCACAACCAGTTCTGTTCGCAGTCTTATAACTGCCGAGTGGCGAGCACACGTACTCCCAGGTCTCATACTTACTCATTCGAAAACTGACTGCATCTTGCGAAAGTCATAACCCGAATCTACACGCTTCAAATTCTTACCAATCTGACTTGTGTTGCAGTATAAACCGATACAACGTAAACCAGATCTGATTTCGTAAACAGTAAGAAATCTGCAGCAATTTCAAGGCAAATTTATACTTGCAACTTCTGTCACCTTCACTTCCACATGTTCTGATAGTATGTAAGAGTAAAGATGTGGATGAACATGAAAAGCACAGCATTTTATGGTTTATGGTCAGTATACAACACTTTTTGAAGTTTTACCTTAATGCCTACTGCGGGAAAACCGTCGAGGCCTTTCGTCCTATAAACTTCGGCTCGTTCGCTGAGAAGAGTTTTGATCGGTACCAAAAGATCAACATCTGATTCGGTATCTGCAATGTGATCATAGTGATAGGTTTTATGAGCTCAGTTACAGTATCTTGAAGTGAACTGTTGTAGAGTACTGACTGACTCTTCACAATTGAATGTTACGCTCTTTATCGTTGATGCAAATGATAACGAATATTGCCGTGAGCTTACGTTAAGGATTATGCTATGACGGCGAATTTTTATTTTTCTGAATGCCGACGATTATTTGAGAAAAGTTTCAAAGAAGATAAATGATGAATTGAAGAAGTGAAATAAATTTATGTGCTATTCATTGAAATCAGATGTTTGTTCCGTATGCATAAGTAATTCAATGCTTTCCGTTGGAGCAAATCAAAATATTAATCAGAAGTCAATGCTGATGAAATGTTACTATCATAGCAAATCAATGTCAGCACAGAACAAGTAATAATCTCGAGAAATCACCATCGGAACAGTTTCGATGTAATCAACAGATATTTTGAAGAAACTTCAAATACTCGGGGGACTATCTCATTCGAATTCGTTCGAAAAAAATCGAAGTGAGTTTGTTGTGGTTTTAGTTTCAGTTTGAATGTGCCAGTAAGCGAAGAAGATGAAACTTTGCTCAGCGATGCGTATGAGCAAATAATAAATTGAGTTTTGAATTTCCCTCAGTTTGCATTCCAAAAAATTTATGCAAACAAACTAAACACGGCACGTTTGCACACCATGAAGTCACACATCATGAGGTTTTGATGTGCGACGTCGGAATTCGACAACAAATTGTGTAAGTTTCATGAGAAAACTTCATGTTTCGAAAATTAACTGACTACGAGTGAATGCTCTGAAGTGAGTTCGACAATTCATAAAATGATCAAGGCTAGATCAACAGAATTAAATATCGATGATGCTAACTTCTTGCGTACACATTACTTAATCGATACATAATCCAAAAGTTGCAAATGATTGTTCCGTTGAGGTGCCGTAGTTTTTCCACAGAAACTTCCCTCAGTTTGCCAGTGTCACAAACGACTAATGCAATTTCCTCGAATAACAGAGAAAAGCAAATGTGAAATTTCGTTCAGAAGAAGAATAGGCCTTCACAAACAAAATTCCCTTCAGTAATAGTGAACAGCAAATTTCATTATCGTTCTTCCGCTGTTATCATAAAACAATTTCCAAATGTTGATCGAATTGGATGAATGAATTCACAAATGAAAATGTCAAAAATTCACAACGTCGAAACGACGAAATTTCTCCGGAATTGTTTATTCAATTTTCCAAACAACTTTCTACGCGCTTCCACTCCGTACTCAAACTGACCGAATATCCAATTAACTGGTAGTTTTTCTTGCAAGCACAATTCAATTGCATTGTGCAACAACGTCCATTGCCAAATACAAATGGAATTGCTCATGTTACTAATTACGGAAGAACAATTCATGTTCTAAAGAAAGTTTGCTTCTAATCAAAGCAATGATCAAATTATCATCAGTGCTCAGTGAATTCATTTGCTATTTTCAATTTATTTTCTTTTCGTTTCCAGACGACGTTTATATTAAGACTCCTTACAATTACATTGAATTATGTCGACCAAAATTGTGTTTGTTCTAGAATACTGCAAAATATTGCAAAATGAACGCACAAAATACTCGCTGCAGCAACAGAAATCCCTTATTCAGAATATTGATTCAGACTTCGTATGCTTCTCATAACTATCATAAAAGAAACTATAGCTGCTTCTCATAACCAGTTTCATTTCACCGCATATAAAATTTGCAATTTCACTCGTTTTGCGATGCAAACGATTCAATTTATGAGACAAATTTGCACTATGATATATGAGGATATTTTGATTTTAAGGATGCTGATTTTTTTCAGAAAAAAAAACAACAAGAAGATTTTCGATAAAATTAGGTGTGAGGAGCGCTTATCAACGACCATATATTTGTCTTATTCAACAATAACGCTGGAATGGAATTGCACACAGAAAATGTAATTGCTTATCAATTCGCTCGTAAATTATCTGAGCGCATTCAGCCGTTCCTCTCAACTGACGCTCATTTTTCAATATGTCACTAAACTGCGATGCTGCTGCAATTAAAGGGCTTATGAAATAAAAAATGACTGAAGAATCGAGTCCGATCCTCTGCGTTACATCGAAGCACTTCAGCGAAAAGCATTCATCAACTATGGCCAGATATCAATTTAATTTTGAAAGACATTTTTTGGAAAATGTCTTCATTTCCAGGTTCATAGGCAACAGATTTACGACGGATTAAGCATATGTCTATCTGCTAGTTCCTTCGTAGCTGCTTGAATGAGCCAGCATAAACTGTTTGCTGCTTTTTTTCAACAAAAACATACGGCGAGACAGCAATAATTCTCATTCAGAACGGTTTCAAACTTTTGGAGCATTTAACATACGATATGAATAGCTAATTTCTAGTCGTTTCTTCAATTTTTATCATCTTCAACATAACGACAATACACTTCACTGTCATTAAGACCTACTTGATTTGCTTATTTTTCTTCGGTTCGTTGCAGTATAATGAAAGCTTACGTTGTTGGCTATCCATGAATGCAGAAACCCTATGATTTTAGCGAATCCGACGATATTTCAATGGTGAACATCCAAAAAGGATAGCAACGAAAACAAGTGATAATTATCGCAGCTTATCAATCAATAACAGATCATTATATTGTGATAGAAGATCAGAAAGATTTGAAAGGGCTAAGAAGGTTTTTGTGCATCAGAACGAAACTCGCAAAATGCCCTGAAGTATGGTTTGGTTTTAGTTGAAAACTTGAACCCCTTCAGTTTTTCCTTGTGCCCCTAATAACTTTCTTCGCATCAAATCGTTCCGAAAGGTAGCTTATGCTCTAGCGGTCACTGCTACGGTCGTTAAATTGCGTCCGTTGCCCGTAAGTCAGCCGAATGAGTAGTCCTTGTTAAAGCTGCGTGCGCATAATCGCTTTGTTCTACTGTGCATGTGAGCAAAATATGACGCATGCATGTGCACAATTACACAAAATCATTATGGTTTGATATTTTGCATCATAACAATTCAAATACCACTCATTGAGCATGTAACAGTGGGTCATCTGAAGCAGCAGCAGCAGATTTTTTGATATTTTCAAAGGAAAATGGCTATGGCTATTGAATAGAATGCAAATATATGTTTTCTTTTTTGTTGTTGAGATTATGAGTAATATGGCAGAACAAATGACAAGAGGTATAATTCGATGCTATAGCAGCAGGTATCGTAGGAATGAGTTGAATGGTGTTGAATGAAACATCAGATTCAAAAAAAAATAAAACGCATTTATATTTGGGTTAGTGCTAAGGTATCGTTCAAAATTTTAGTGATCGCGTGCTATTGCCCTCTTCGATTGAATGCATGCATTCATCTTTGATGAGTACCTCAGATTTATTTATTGTATTCAAATGAACATCTGAATATGTTTCGCATATTGCAGAAGAGTATACCGCTGATTACGGGTTGCTTGCTTCATCTTCTTCGCTTTGTGAACGCTCTTATGAGCACGCAAATATAACAATTACACACACACATATGGATAAGCAGTAATATGCAGATAAATACTAACTGAAGATTTTATTTTAATTTTTGTATCTGCGCTAAGAAAAGTTTCAAAATTTAGATTAACTGATCGGATAGATATATACTGTTGAAGAGGAAATGACGGATTTGGATTAAAGAAGCCAGTGTTGCAATGATAAAACACTAATTAGGAGATAGGAATGAATATCTTGCTTATTAGATTCATTCAAATTCAATTTGTTTCGTAGTGTATTGAGTAACACACTGCTGCGTGATATTCCCTTAACCTCATATGAGAAACAATTGAATCGGTAACATTTGTCGCGATATTGCGATGCATTCTGCAAATACTTCGCCAAAAAAAGTTCTTCAGAAAAGCGCAATCCTCATAAATTTGCAGTTGTACTTCATTTACATGATGAATTGTGACACATTTTCGATGGAATGAAGAGCGAAAGAATGCACGTATGTGCTATCATAACATCATCGCAATCTCTCATGTAAATAAATAGTGAGCACTGTCTTTTGAGACGATGTCCTTTTTCGTGGTATCGTTGGAACCAGAAATACGAAAGACCCTTGGGGAATTTTCCGCCTAACATTCAGCATCATGCATTCAGCTACGGCTTAATAAGTGGTGCTATTTTTGGCTTTGAATAATTTGCAATTGTTTATAAATGCTAATATCACTTCCATTTTCAACTTTAGACTTGCTTTCAGCTCAAGTTTCCCAATGGGAGTTATTGGAAATCTTATTCAGCCAGATTTATTCATCCACAGTTTCATAACTGAATGGCTAAAATACTATTTTACTACGATCACTAACGGGTGCATGAATGTTCCGTCAAATATAAGTGTGTATGTGTAAATAAACAAATAAAAACGACGGAATTCTCATGTCAATCTTTTCATGAGCACATTCATGGAACTTGTTCACTAGGACGCTCGAAAAAGGACTATCTGATGTTATTATCACAAGCC
Source organism: Anisakis pegreffii (assembly GCA_035041965.1). NCBI lineage: Eukaryota > Metazoa > Nematoda > Chromadorea > Rhabditida > Anisakidae > Anisakis > Anisakis pegreffii. The sequence continues at coordinate 32,661 of JAPYMA010001618.1, read as the reverse complement.
ATCGCTACCAAATGCATTTTGAGATTTCACTTCATGATTTCACTGGATTAAACCTATCTTTGAGTTTTCAGTGTCAATTTTTATTCTGACCAGGCGGATAGATGGGATGACGGGAGTAGGTTTTGGCATTCCAATCGATGTTGATCGATTATGGTAGCAAGGATCTGATCTGTTTGATTACGATTGAATCATTTGGATGATCTACTCAATGAGCATTGAGTGAGTAGATTTTGATTAAAGATTTCAAAATTCAGTCGATCACTTTGGGTCTTTTCAGCAACGATGAAAGAGCGAAATTAAGAGATTAGACGAGATATGGTGAAGAGGAGATGAATAATAAAAGACAAGCTGCTGTATGATAGGCTAGCAATATCAAACGATTGCAAGCGTAAAAAAGATTCGGTGAAGATAATTTGAAATTGAAACATCAATCGATGCGTTGATATGACATTCCCTAATCTGTTTGTTCGATAGGTGGCCATTTAACGGTCGACCATCAAACATTCTTCTATGATTCGCTTTTGATTCATTTCCACAAATCTCATCTGTTTACCAAGCAGCAAGTAATCACATCACATCGAGTCTTTAAATGTGCATCTATAAGCAGCACATCAGAGCAGTGAGTCTTTAATCTTTTTATCTTATCTCAACTCTTAACAAAGCACACGTCAACCAACAAAGCATCTGCTCTCATCCTCATTTCGAGCACACTTCATCATCAGTGTGCTGAATAGATAGAGAATGGCCATCAGTAAATTCTAGCGATTTTGAGTAAAAACAAGCGTTTTTAATTGAATCGATCAATTATTCATGCTTCCGAAAGAGCAGCAGTAATAGCTGCCATGGTAAAAACCTCGACGATACGAACGAACAGCAATTAACTGGAATAATTATTGCACTGCATTATTCTGAGCACTAGCGTCTTACAAGCAGTAAATTCTTAATATTCTTAAAATAACGATTGAGTGATAAGCAGAATGGTAAATGTTTTGTCAGATTACTTCAAAACATGATAAGAGCAGTGTGCTTAGGGTAAACCACAATCAAACTGAGCCTGAAGGCAGAGGTAGATGGATGCATCACGGATTATTCAACAGTTAGGTGTGTTAAAATGTGTTTTTGAGGTGATTACCACTGTTTCTTATACTGAGTAAATTCTGCTAGACAAACATCGATATCTCAAAAGAATCTATGCAAAACGGATCATTATGCTGCTACAACTGATCTGTCAATTGACGATACATAAGATTTGCTCTAACCAAACGTAGGAAACGATATTGACTGCAGCAGAATAAATCGAATTGAACTGAAAACAGAAAAACAGTCTCGACTTAATTCATGGCATAACAAGCAAGTACTGATTGCATTCTCAAGTGTCCAGAACTTGGAACTGAAAAATGAAATTGCTTGCTGCTTCTCACATTGTTCGCATATTCACAGCACGGTTCCGGTGTTTGATAGATCTGTTTTCTAACGTAACTGAAGCCAAAAAAAGCGCACGAGAATAATGGTGAACGATTCAGATTTTAAATGAATTGATTAATAGAGACAGAGTGAGTTTATCACTTACGCTTAGAAACTGTGAAAATAGAGGATGACATTTTTTTGGTTCTTTTGAGTGAAACATTCTCAGAATAGGTACGATGATTAGTGATGGCCGCTGTGATATTATGAAAAAAGTTTCCTGCAAAGATTACTCACGTACAGTCGAGTCGTGCCCCAAAAGTGATTTAGAGCAAAAAACGGTGCTGTTGGAAAATCAGAAAAAACAGTAAATGAAAACTACTCCTCGCGGAAAATTGATTAATCTCGAATGAACGGAGTAATTTGTTGTTGACGAGAGAAAACACCGATTTTAACGCTTATCAATAATGCTCGAGAGCGTTCAAGAACAGAGCACGGAACAGTGATAATTAATTTGATTTCAATCTGATGAGAGAGGCGCTCGATTGATCACCGAGAAGTTTTTCTTATTAATTCATCAATGTCCAGCAATCTATTCGATAAATTTGCAAGATTTTAACATTCTACGATTGGTAGGCTGTGAAAAATGTTACTTCACCTCAAAAACAAAAAAAGTTTTCAAATGAAAAACGCATTCTGAATATTCATTCAAATCCATGATCACTAAAGAAATTTCATTAACTAGCGATATTCCGATCACACCGGTGATCAAATGAAAATGTTAAATCAAAATGGTTCTAATATTTCCCTCATATCACAAAAAAAGAGAAAGACACAAACAATTCATACGTCAGGTCTTTCAGTTGGTGAATGGTTCTCTCGAAGTTTCATTCTAAATTCTGAAGACCGACAATATTCGGCATCGAGTCAAGATCTCGAGCCAATTTCTAGGCTTACTTATTCTCAAGAGTGTAGGATTTTCCACGAAAAGATCACTTCCGAACTGAACGCACTGATTGTGCAATGTGTTTGCTTCTATGCGTTGCACTTCTACCAATACCATAATTTATTCTCAGTAATTTTATGCTTTTATGCAGAAATTTTCAATATTTCACCCATCATTTCACATTCAATTCATTCAAACACAAGAATCCATAAGTCATAAAAAATAACTACTGCTTGTTCGCAAAAGCCTCATACTGAATTGAATTACCCGTTGTTATTTTATCATCAAAGAAATGACCGCCATATAAATTGAGAATGCATTGTATTTAGCTGTGTTTGAATGTCGCTTCCTTCCACTGCTATGTTTTCGGTGTGCTCAAATGAATATAACACAACTAGAATGTATTCCATTTTGAATTGATATCAAGCATATGTCAAATTTACGCATTTGATTTATCTCACAAAATCTTAACTGATTCATTTGCATTCATGCACAGCAAAATTCAAGTACTGAAATCACATTTATATGGCTAGCTTATAAATCAATGGACAACTAAAGGAACAACTGCAAATTCTTCAAATAGCATCCTAAACTTATTACGGAAACACTAAATTTGCAACGAGTTTTTTCCATATTGCTTATTCTTAGCTACTAAAATCGTATCGGTTTTCACTGGTATATTCAGTAAAATGCAAACTGAACTGAATTCATGCGAAATTCTTCGCAACAGCAAACAGCAAACACTGCCTATTTGTTTTGCTCATGGATGTGATGCCATTCTAAAATATCACATTCTAAAATTTTCAGTAGCGAATGCTGCTGAAATTACTGGCTGGAGTTGTTCTCTGTGCATACATACCATTTGCGATGCATAATTATTCCATTTGAACATTCCATTAGTCACGTTTGTCGAAAAGTTTTCTCAGTCATGCGCTTAGAATCACTACTCGGTGTTGTTTTCAGAGTATTCTTCAGTTACGATGCATAAATCAGTCACATATCACTATACAACTGCAATTCTGAGCATGTGTCAGAAATTTGACACATAATCTTTGGATGATGTATAGTTGAAGAACGTATTCTGCATCTCTCTCAAGTAAACATCACTACTGAAACTCTGAACTCATGATGCGCTATCAAATTCTGATGTAATGAACTGTAAACATCTGGATGGTTGATGAGTAGTAGATCGTTGATTGTTTCAATGAATTAATTGTAAAGTAAACGAAAAACGGAAACGGAACGGGTTTTTCACGATATTATTAAACGCTTACTGATCAATCGAAAGTGTACGCTGATGAGAGGTGAATATGAGCACAACGATATAGTGATAATTCGCAGAAATTTTGTGACAATGATAGCGCAGTACAATGATTCGATAAAAATAAATTCTTCGGCAACAATGATGACAATAATGAATAGAGCAGAAACACGGATGATATCAACAGTGATGTCTCAAAAATAAATTCAAAAATCTAGCCTAAATACTTCACAGGCAAGATTGTTCTAGCCACTTGGGAAGTTTAATTGCTGCTTTTGAATCTAGGTGTGTAGAACGCACAAAAATGACCGATTCATGGAACAACAAGCACTAAAATTCATTGAAGTAATCCAAAATCGATAGTAAATGATGAAAACATTTCGCAGGGTGATTTCAAAGGTGCAACAAATTTTTTTTTAGAGTTTTAAAATGAAATGAGAGCAAAAAATTATGGATTCAAAAATAACGGAGACACATGAATATGCATCCTAGACTAATCCCTCTTGCGAAGCCCCTAGATTCTGACTGATTGGATGCTTAAAAGACAAAGACATTTTGCAGAATAAAATAATAGCTTTCAATCATTTCGCAATGTTTATTGTGAAATACTTTTATGGACTGCGTTATCCGTCTAATACCTTTCTTTCTTTAATTCAGTGGACTTCTGATTTCGTTTACCTGATCCAAATCATTTCCCAAATCCCATGTTTTTTTTTTATTTTTTTCATATTTGACATCAAAGTTGCCACAGATCTCACACACCATTTTCGTTTATCAAATATTACGGCAACAGATAGTTTGCAAACATACTATCACATCGATACGATGAGACTCTCGTATCTTCTATTATAAAATGCGATCGTTATAATCCAATCCAAATAGATTTATTCACCAGAAACAATGAAATTCGATGGGATTTCGATGAGATTTGTTTACCATATTTATCTGATAGTGAACAATTTGGTGTTGGATCAGGGATTAAGGTTAAGTAGCATGAATTGAGAGTGGGATTTTGTGAATCCATAAAGGATACTCGGATATTCATAATAAGATCTCATGTATGATTGTTTACATGCGTTCTTTGTTACGTTTTCTAATTGCCCCATCGATAATAGCAGTGGTAAAAGGAGAATAATTCCAGTGGAACAAACATACTATGAGAATTTTTATTGTTTGTTTAATTAGAATTCGCTTAACGGAAACCCATCGTGAGCGTCTAAGGCATGCGTTCGTTCATGACATGACTATTAGTATGTTATCTTTACTGATTCAAGCAGTCCAACCAACTTGCATGATGGATCTATGTCATCTACGTGAACCCACATGCACACACACAAACAAACTGCTTTAGACATTCACTGAGAGTGATTTATCACTGGACTGTAATAATGATGGATTATTATCACTATTAACTGCGCAATCGCATTTTCTGAATTCCAAATTCCCTGCAGGAATGAATGCTCCCAGTATTCGGAACATCAACCACATAATTTGTCTCAAAATCACTTATCTCTTCATAATATTAATGATGGCAATAACAACATTCATTCAGAAACTGAGAATAAGAGCGTTTCAGTCGAGTTTGATGACGCCTCTCCTGCCAGTTGACAAAATCATGAGAAAGTTTTGAGTGGAATGAAACCGCGAATCAAGTTTGAAATGCAGTTGTAGTCCAATTATAAACTGACGCGTTATAAATTATCAATCCGTTATGCACGATGATTTATTTACGTGATGAAACAATTGCACAGAATTGTGTAATGTCTTCAAGGTGGTTGGATATTGTTACAAGCTTGCAATCGTGTCCGATTGTTTGTTCACCTTATCATAACAGATTACCTCATCATAGCCTTACCATAATAAATATCTTATCACAGCCACATGAATCATCAACATATAGCATGTGAAGATTTTGAAATTCATAGTTTTGAAAATTTTAGCTTTCATATCTTTCTACCATTTGATGGAATCATTATATGAGTTGAAGACGTGCAAAAGAATATTTCTAAAAGTTTGAACTAACCTCCAGGAATATTAAAATCGCTTCTGGTTGCTGCTAACATGCAAACGCTAAACAATTGCAGCAATTGTAGATAAATAAATAAAGGTGTATTTCGTTGAATGAATTTCATGATGTTGGCAGTTCAGTTCAGTGGCGATAGGATGGAAATATTGTAAATAATATGGGTGTAATCAAGTTTTAATGATGAACTTCAATTCAAAATATGCAACAACTTCTTTTGTAATCAACAGCAGCAACTGTCCGTTATTCGAGGTGAGTGATGACGATACAGAGAATGGAGGTAATCTAGTAGCTGACGTTCACTTAAGTCCATTCAATTAATCGCTCTGCAGTTCTGTTATTGTTACGTTTACGATTATTGCTTCACGTTGTCGAGGCAAAAAATTGATTGCGGATTGAAAACGTTGGATATTTCTGGAAGAATGTGGTAAAAAATATTGATGAATAGCCAATAATGCGAATTTTTTTTTTTTTGAGGAGCAGTCGCTGAGTCAGTGAAGTCGGAGTGACTAATTCAATAAGAGTGCTGTGGCAAACGTCAACTTCCGCGTTAAAGAATCAGTTCGTTTGATAGCTTACAGAGAATCAGAACAATTCTAACACAACTGATAACAATAGAAATAAGTTTAGAGTTAATTTAAAAAAGCAGTTTTTTTTTCGACAAGACAACACTTTCGTCGTCAAACGTTCAGTCTTCAGTCTTCAAATGAACACCACCGATCAGAGCATTGATCTGATGCTATCGTAAGCAGGAATATAATCACTGATAGTAGACGTTGAACAATAGCGATCAATGGCTTTGATTTGAGTTGATACGATGAAGGTTTTTTTGCGAGGTGCAGTAATGATATTGATGATAAGAATGGGAACTCTCTTTTGCAAGAGTTGGAAAGTTTTGATGAAGTGAAATGAATTTTTTGTCGGAACTGTTTTATGTTCAACAACAAAAAAACAAGGAATTGGGTGTTCTTGTGCTTGAATTTCGGAAAAATATCGACTGCTCAAAGCGCATATGACGGTTATTCCGTGAATCAGTAGTCTATCGGGATGCTTCCAATAGAGTGTAGAACCCAACAGATTCTGGTGTCAATGACAGTGAATAAATATTTACTGAATCACAAAATGCGATTCGTTTCTGTTCTCTCTAGAGAATGAAGGACAAACTAAAATACTAGTGAATAGTAGAAACAATTATAATAATGAGGAACTAAAAAAGATGGCAACAATTTTAAGAAAATTTGAAGATGGGAAATTAATGAATTGAGTATAGTGATGCTATGTTGCAGTTATAATACTATTTGTATTACAGAGCGATGAGCAGATGAACGTCGGAATTGGATAGAGCAATAGTAATAATGCATGAAATTGGGCATGAGCACAGCAGAGAATTGCACGAAACAATGTTGTCGTTACGTTTCATTCGTTCGGTTAACGGTTGCTGTTGTTCAGTTGAATTTAATATGATTCGTCGTCGTTTCTTTTTTAGAGCCTTCCACTGATGGTCGCAGTAGTAGTCGAATGGATTCGACTTGAGTCAATAAACGTTTCACAGTAATCAAGTGAGTCGAGTTTCGGAGTGGATCCCTGTCAGGAGGATCAGCGCATAGACAGCTACAACCTAACACCGGATGGATTCATTCCATTCTTCGTTATTATTCGTCGTGTAGAGGCGGTTCTTCTCGTCGTCGTTTTGTTTGGCTCTCCTTCGTATGGTCTCGTTGTTTGATTTGGTTTAGAAGATTGCAAGATTGCAAGATGAACGGAGAACGTTCTGATGTAAGAAAGTGAATGGGAAAGGCGGTGCCTCAGCGCAACTCCAACGGACGGACATTTATAGAGTATTTCTTCGATATTATGGTCAGTTTTTACCGACTTATTTACTTCGTGCATAATTTCAGGAGAAAGTTCAGGTGGAAAGTGAAAGATCAAGGTAGTTTTAATTGTTGATTCTCGAGTTATTCTACGGATAGCAGGTTTAAGTGATGACAGCGCTAATAGCTACGACAGTAAAGAGCTGTTGACGATACTGGCTTCATTCGCTCAGTCGATCATAGTAGCAGACCATTTTAAGAGCATTCAACGCTGACTTTAGATCAACATTTTCAGCCTCAGGTCTCAGGTTATTTCGCCTCCAAGTGCTCTTGAAATAGGCTTGAGCTTTCATAGATACTGCGATAATTTATAGATGATAAGTTTACATTAGCAGATGATAAGTTGTAGTTGCAGTGGGTCTTCAAGGGAATTAAAAAACTGGCTGCTGGATGACTATCAGTGCTCTAAACCCTTAGAAATATTAGAATTCCCCTCCCCCTTCAAAAATAAACAAAAGAATTCGCAAACTCAAACCTGAACCGTCGAAATTCATTATGAACACGGATTTCGCTCATAACAAGTGAATTCCTTTGCATTCAAGTTCAACGGATAGGGAACATTTATCCGTCGTCCTATTAAGGTCGATGAGAATTCGTTAATTTTATAATTCATTTCGATTTCAATCAGATGAGAGACAAAAGCGAGTACGATAACTAATATTTGATGAATGTGATTCAGTGTGCATTAGTTTCGTTAAATGATTATTCCATTTTATTGTAAATGAAAAGTATTCCGTGAGAAAATGTTGGCAATTTGAGACCTCATTGAGAAAAGAGGAAGTCAATTTCCGATGAGAACAATGGCTGTTGTTAACTAAGAATGTCTTTGATTCACTTCGAATTGAGATGAATTTCATTACTACATCATCACTCAGCGCAGTATGCTTTTTCTGCTTTTTGTTCTGCTGATCAAACGACGAAACTGTTATGATAATTAATGATAATTATTCTCAATACACAAAATCTAATGATAACTCTTCGGATTCTTTTGTTTTTCAAATTTTCATCTATCACCCACTGTCAGTTTCTATTGGGACTTCTAATCAATCTTGTGTCAAACTTAGTGGTGGGTTGTTTTCTAAGTTGAGGGTTTCGTGTCGAAGAAGCGGCAAATTCGATGATGTTTATGATCAGTAGAAAAGCCAAAGAAGACAATATTGCGTCATATCTTTAAAGACGTGATTTGTGGCATGATGATGGATGGTTGGTGAAGAACTCAAAGGAATTGAATGCAGCAGCAGCAGAAAACTTGAAACATCGTGTGTGTGTGATTGTCTTTTGGCATTAACTACTTCGTAATAAGACGGCAAAGGCACTGACTGTGTTGTTTATCGCTCATTGAAATGAATAACGACGATGACAACGGGAATCGTCGGACTCAAAAGACAACAACAACACAGGTGATACATATGAAAGAGGAGTCGAGTCCATCATAATATACGATGGAATGCCGTAAAAAAGTCGTATAATAGCGGTGTAATGAGCAGTATTCGGTCATCGAAAGTGTCAATTATGAACTTAAGAAAGAGACGAACGTACGTAATTATGATGACGATCGTTTGCCGTGAGAAACTATTCAAAACGTTCTGCACTGCATCTATCTCTCAATCACCTTGATCAGCAGTTTGGTGACGCAATCCAAAATATATATTTACATATCTCTTAGATGCACATTTTCAATCGCTCATATCTCCAACTACTCGGGCAATATAAATGATAATAGATTTGCATGGTGATCATGGTATTATTCCATCGAATAAATGAGCTGCAATGCCGTGAAAGTGTTTCTGCCCTGTTCTTTTATTGTTTACTGTTGCAGTGTAATAATGTAATGTAACGCGTAATTAACACCTTCAACCGGTGAGTCGGATCAGGTTAGTAGCTGTTAAATGTTCGTAATTATTAACCACATAATAACAGGTGTGATCTACGGTTATCAAGTGATACTCATAATTAAGAGATTATAAGTATGGTAATATGTTACGAACTTGGAGAGAAGAACGTACCATGCAATTCAATACGAACTAAAAAAATGACACCAACTCAAGCTTAGATGAGGAAATAAAACTTTGCATTTGAATTTGGACTGGATTCATCATTATGATCAGTGCGATTTTATCATTGTGAATGAACTTTCATGATTTTCAGACTCGCCCTAGGCGGTAGACGCCTCATTCCATGTGCATTTAAGGTTTGCTTGAAACTGTTCAAGTTTCTAGACCACCTTTGAGTCTGATTGGGAATTGATTGAACGCTGCTCAATGCATTCGATCAGGGAAAGAAGTCAACGATACTCTATTATTGTGCAAGAGTATAAAACGGATTAATCGGCAAAGTTGATTAAATCATTGTGATGCGATTGGAATTGATGTTTGTAATGTACTGATTGACTCAGCAGCAGCAGCAGCAGTAGCAGCACAACACAATGCTCAACAGTCAATCAATCTTAACTGAAGATTTGCAACTGAAAATGATTACTGAGAGCGCCGGAAAACAAGGCTATAAAGTGAACAAGTCGAGAAATATCCTAATCCATTACGATAACAGCACATTGGAACGTTCCTCAAGAATTCATGATCTGCTTGCTTTGGCTGAATTGAATTCAATTTCAGATCATTCTGGTGACAATAACTATCAAAAAAGTCTTTGCTACCATCTTCGATTGCTCCAGCTCTATCTAAGTTCTTACACTCACTGTAACCGTAACTGTAGTGTATAACTGTAACTTAGTTGCAATCGAAAACAATCATTTTTCCGAGTGAAACAACTACTACTGTTCGGACATTTTCGCTAGTCATGTGCAGCAGCAGTCTAATGAAAAATGTTCATCTTGACGATGTGATTCCTTTGCATCATTCATTATTCATGATCGATTAGGCCTAGATGAGCAACAGTAACACAATAGTTCAACGATCACGCATCATGATTTGTTTGCAATCATCAATATCACACCACAATACAAATTTTGCTTGTTCCTTTCAACTTACAAAGCAGTAGTCATTCGAAGAAAAAAACCTCCGAAAAAAAATACAACGATAAAAACATTTGTGAACGAAACGACCGGATGATGGATCGATGTTTCACGAGCAACACGAAGAAGTGCACCCACCAACATTAACGTCAAAGAGTGATGGCGCCAGGTTGGTCTCGGAAATCGAAAGTAAAGCATTTCTTGAGATGAGGATAGTGATCAGTGTGGTATAGTGTTCTGGACTAATCGTATTTGATCTGATCATCTGATGGCTTAGAAATGAACAAAGAGTAGCTATGAATGAAGCGATAATGAAACTGCAAAAAGTGTCGAGAGATCATTTTAGCTTCCAAAATTACGCGAACAAAGCACAAACATTGCGTTCAAGAACTCAACAAGACCAGACCCATGAAACTTGAATTGCTGTTGCTGTTCGTGTCTTGAGGTATTCATATCTGCTGACATATTAGATCAAATTAAGATTCAGATTCAATCAGCACTAAAATACATCTACCCGTCAAACAACACCTTGAATATTCCTAGGAATCAATCACGTTGAATGGTGACTACAGATGCAATGTGGTTCTCACTCAATTGGGTTTTGACCATTCTGGCTTGAGAAATTTCGAACGTTTGTTCGCTGTTTTCTAATTATTGACAGCATTAGTTAATCAGAACTTTTACATCCGATCTAGGCACTCATACACTATTTGCAATGTATTATCATGCGAGATTATGCAGTCTTGAAAAACGATTATTATGCTGGATAACGCACAACAAAGTCAATGGCGCCCTCGTAATCTCTTGTGCTAATCTGGATTATTGTTGCTTTTCGTTGTGCACTGTTGATTTAAAATTTTGGGCAATCTATGTACTCAATTGCGGAGAAGACCTATTCGAGACTGAATGAGGCAAACAATGCTGATTCGAAAGAATTCAGCGTGCCAGAAATAGCATGCATGATCGAGTGTGCCTCGATTTGACCACATTATATTGCTAGGTGAAATGATTTGCTTCTACGGTTCAGTCTGTCACTCTGATGCTCAGCTGAGTTCGAATACAACAATGAGCCTACAGAAATTCATCAGTTACTACCAAGAGTTGCATGCTTAGCGATATTTTCACGATAAGCCGAGAAATGATTTCGGCATCACAATTGTAATCGAGCACTTCAAGGAGGACTGATATTTTTGACTGTGCAAAGCGATGGATTCGAAGATATGAGACCACTAAAGGACAATGAATCCAATTGTGAACAATAAGCTCGTAACATAAAGAAGAAGAAAACAAATTGCTTGGCTTGACGAACTCAATAACATTACTTCAGAATCAATGGTTGATTTATAGCGCGACATATCTTAACAAAATACCTCACATGCAAACCGCAAAAAATTTTACGATCTCATTCTATAGACTTCACTGCCAGTATTGCTTCGTACAGTTAGACTCTTTTCGATGAGAATTCCCATCCATATAAGAGAATTCAGACCAATAGAAATCTCATTTCCTGACGTAAAATCTCATTTCTGGTTAATTGGAAGCGAATGACATTCAGCTAACAAGGCAACGCAAAGATTGAAATTTATTGAACAAGGCTGTTGTGCATACAATCCAAAAATGAAATGTTCATGGAAATAGTTTGGTTCATACAATATTTCACACTTAAGTAGAATCTTCTGATGCTGTGAGTTTTAGAGAAGTCGAGCTGTTTTTAATGAATGCACTAGTTTGGTTAGGTGCAGATCAATTTAATGACTGGGCGATATTTTGTTGTCCGTACTCGAAAGAAATCGGTTTTTAATAGTTCTCGATACCCATAGTCCATCAATTATTTGATTTATTTTATGGATTCTAGCAAAAGAAATCTAACTTCCGGAAGCAATCAGTGCATTCATGAGCTGAAAGAAGTTTGGCGAAGAATTGTTTTTTTTTCATAACTTTATTAAGGAAACTCTAGGTAAATTTATGGGAATGCATCCAGTTTGACTAAATTTCACTTGATATCTCCAATAAGATTGCTGTTCATCAGCACTGCGTTCAAAACAACAGCCATCCTAAATCTTTTCATGCGGACATTTTCCACTGATTCATGATCTATTCGATGAAAATATACTGAAAATTCAACGATGTGTTCAAGGAAGTTGACTGTTGAATGCACCCAATTGGAAGAAACATTCAACAGGAAAAAAATGCCACCAGATTATTTCAACTTCCTTCTTTGTTGAAATGAATTACGTTCGGATGACCGGCGGATGAAACGAATCAGAATCGAATCAGTCTCCCGCAGATCACCAGAACACGTTCATTTCCTTTTCAGAATCAAAAAGGGAATCACATCACACGCGATGACCTTCTATTGCATAAAATCACAACGAATTTCCTCATATTATTCCATGAATATGATTGAAACGCTGCAGTCAGCTTGTTAGATGAAATGATATTTGTAACTAAGTCGTCGTCTGCGCATCATAAGATATTCGTTTTTCCGAATGTGTCTCTAACTTACAAATTTGCCCACAAAAAAAACAACTTAATTTCATCGTCCATATGCATGAGAACGTTCAAGGTTATGTGTCATTACGATTCTATTGTATTGTAAACTTTGAATGAGCGAAGTGTTCAACATTCAACCTTGTCGAAAAAATTGCAGTACTTGATGGTTTCATTGCTCTGAAATTTTCAAGAGCTACTCAGTCTACGAGTGGGGGAATTTTTTCGTGCAGAATAAGTTAGCACTGTTCGTTATTCGATAGTTGGATGTTGCAACTACATCACTTCGACGAGTGTATGTTTGATAGGAAATAATTTGGAGACGAAGTTTGGAACTAACCAGGAAATGTGACGGTATTCCGTGGCAGTGTGGTCGTTTCCTTTGGACATCGACCCGACAAGATGTCGATGTCATCGATTGCTATCCAAAAATGCTCATCACCGTTTTTACGCACTTCAAACGAAAGCTTAAAATTACTTCAATTTATACGTACACAAAAACGGTAAGGAAGGATCTCATTTGAAAAAATGTTTTTTCCCAGGCAAACATAGGTTATAGTATAAGTATAACAGGCAACAGTACAAAACTTATAGCAAAAGTTTACGTATGGTTACATAACAGAGATTACTCTTCAAGAAGTTGATTTCAACAATGGATTCAATTATGATGAAACCGAATTGTTTGATCGACTGTTCCTCGATTGATCACTCAAGAAATCACTCACCTTAAACGGTGTATCTGGGGCATCAACATTCAACAGTAGCAACTGCCAACTTTCAGTCTTGATTTTGTTGAGGTGTGCGAAGAATATTGTCAGCGTATGCTTGCCATATTCACTTTCTTTATGCATTCGTATCATTAAAATTCCTATAATAAGATTAGTTCATTCAAATTTATCGATTGCTACAAATTTGCGAATTTTTTGAAGGAGCCGACGACACGCTGATATGTTTGCATCTCATGAAAACATATCAACGCAAAATATGCCTCATCCTGATATCCCTTGAATGTGGATCATTACATTATTTCTCACTTGATGAATATTGTCTTCCTAGTGCTTTCGATAGATTTTAAGCAGCCAGCCATTCACTTTGAGTCATATGCTTTGAACAGGAGAGGTGGCGAAGAAAATTATACCTTGACTTGCATCTTTCACGAAAATCCATAGACTAACGCATAAATGAGATCCATTGATGAATTTGAACATTCTCGAGATCAATCTGCCGTAGTTTTCGAGTGGTGACGAGGTAGACTGCAGAGTCATATAGTGACCTCCTGGAATAAAGTTTACTTTGACAATGGATCATTGCAGATGTGAATTGATGCAGATGCAGAACAGTTGCATTGCACATGTGTACATTACCTGTGGTGCCAAGAACTGAGTTAGGCATTTGGGCACTCGAAGCAGCCTGGGATCGAGTCCACTGCAGCGGGGCGTTTTCATCTGAGACGAAACCGCAAATTGAAGATTCTTCAAAATGACATCGTTCGTCGAATTTTTCCGGCCAAACCAAGAGAGGTGCTGAAAACATTCACCAGTGACCGCTGTCTGAGGGATTATGATCTAGGAGAGATCAGATTAGTGATCCTTAGCGATCCGTTAGTGATCAGTGATCATTAGTGACTCTAGATCATTAGTGATCCGCGGTAAGGCGTTAAATAGTCTCTGAGATATGATTATATATATGCTGAATAAATGTTCACCTTTACTAAGCGTTCTTACAACTTCGTGTATACTCCACGCTGATTCAGCACCATTTGGCATGACCAACTTGACGGCAATCTCATATTCAGTGTTGGGCATTAACCCACTGATGATAGCGTGACGAACTTGAGAGGTTAGCCTTTCATACCGTTCCGACTGGTAGATTCCATATCTGAACGACTCATGTGAGATACTGATGATACAAGTGAATGCCAATATTCTCGAGTAATACTGCTTCATGAACGTTTTGCAGTTGTATTTATCTAATTGGAGATTTGAATAATTCGAGACGGGGCAATCTACTGAAGGGGCACACTAACGACAATCGGTATACGCTTGATACATTGCAAAGCGCTACTGCGATATTAAGAGTCATTAGGTCGTAGTATACATCATGTTTGGAACATCAGCAGGTACACTGGGGTTCAGTCATAACCATATGATATTTTGTGCAGTTCTAATGAAGCATGAATTTGCCAAAGTATGTGTTTGATTGAAATTGTCTCTACAATGATTAACCCACTTGCCATCAAATGACTCGAAACTACACGTAATGATAAAGTTACATCACACTAGCAGATAACCTCGCGAAGGTTAGATCGAGATTGTCTTGCCCAGCAAAGGCATCTCGTTATTGATCATTCAAATGTTTGAATGTTTGAAAACCTACTGTATAACATAGATTCTCTTGCGTGAAGCAGTTTCCACAGAATTGTCGTTTTCATAACTGAGATTTGGATCCGTCCACCGTACTTCTATTTCAGTCGGTGATAGCGCACGGGCGTATACCTTAGTCGGAGTTTGTAATTGGAATAGGCGGTTATCTGAAGAGAATTGATCGCTTATTGAGAAAATTCAGCAGTTGATCTTGCATCTTCTCCAGCTATCCAACTTCTTGATCTTGCAAGTATCCAAATTAATATGGATTTCGAATTTTATGAAAGATTTCCTCGCGAAATGCGATGAAACGGTGAACTCACCAGATTTCTTTGGTAATTTTGTAGTGGCCGTAAGAAGCACTTTATCAGAGTCTTCTCCATCCGCTTCATTGTAAGCAGTGAGAGCGAAGACGTACGTTGTATTCGGTTCTGCAATTAACCAAATCAGGAAGATGGTACCAGACAGATCAGGCCAACTTGAAGTGAGCTTTCTTCTAGTGCGACTTTTTTGTGGGTCGTTAGGCTTAGGCTAGACGAGCTCGCCAAGGAAAACGAAGGAAATGAACATTTGAAAACTGGATAAAAAAGACAATAAAAATTTGGGAATAAGTGCTTTTGGAATTGTGAACGGACTTCTGGAAGCATATTTGAAGGCATTTAAATGAGTAACTGAAGGATATGGTTATGTGGAAATGAGATGTGAACGCTAACTTAGGCCGTTAACTGTAAACGCGTTCGTATATGCGCCTTCGATGATCACTCGACGACTTGGAGTGCCGATACCATACGAAATTGTGTAGCCGCGAACGAGAATTTCATTTATTGACGACGGTGGCTCCCACCACAGGGTTGCACTCTCCGAGTTGGTTTTACACCGAACGTTCTCTGGAGGGTCCGGCACACGCCATTCTGAACGAACATTGCTCATAGCAACATCAACTTTGATCACTGAATTGTAGTCAAAAAAAAGTTTCCAGGTATAAGCTGAGTGTGCTTGGAGAGTTATTATATTGAGGGTGAGCGAAATATTACGTTGAAAGTCAACGATCACAAAATATAACTTTATTACACCTAGATAAAACCTTAGCTTAGAACGAGTAGTAACTACGGAATCTTTCAAAAACATTCAGTATCTTGAGGTGGATGTGAGGTGTTGATGGTTTTAAAAAATGTTTTATACGTGACTTATTTGGGTTTGATACTTTTGCTGGTATTCCTTCCAACCTTGGTTCCTCAGATTAATTAAGCCCTACTCAATTGAATATTACCGATCAGAGAGCATGCTTATTTTAAGGTGTTCGTTTTTGATTCACAAAGGCAGTCCTTCAAAGGGTGGTTTTCTGGCATTTCAAGCGTTCATCCTCATCGGTATGATCTATTGCTGATCAATTGATATCAATAAGATGGTTGATTTTAACTGAGGTTTTTCGGGTTATTTAGCATTAATGTGATGTTTTGAAATGAGGTTTCATTCCTGTCATACTGTGCTTTTATTTCTTTTTCAAATCATTAAAATCACTTTATCGTGATGCCAAAGCGGATTTGATATTGCTGAGAATCAAATGATGGATATAATCTATTCATCAGTTCACACTTTCATTACGACTCATAAAAGTTGAATGCGCTGAATCGAGTGAATTGAAAATTTCGATCACTCCAATTTTTGCCAAGCAATAAAATCCGACAAGAAAATAGACGGTGGTGATGTGATGGTGATTGCGAGAGTCGACCTCAAACGGCATTGATTCATCGAAAAATATGATTCACTCGATTTACAAGTGCTATTTTTTTTGATATTCATCAATGAATAATTCATTGTGATCGCATCACCTTCTAGCTTTAGTCAAGCGTGATCAGTCGTGAAATTGATTTCAAATGGCTTGGTAAAAAGCAGACAGATGTTGGAATCTGATAGATGAGAACGGAAATGCGGTCATTTTTCTGGTCAAAATTAATTTTCCGAAGAAATCTACAATTTTAAACATTTCCACATCTGACACGCAGTTGCTTTCCTATCACGCTCCATTTATAATTGATCTAATTCATTAAGACTTTTCAAGATTGCAAGATCAAGATTGTTTCACCCAATGACTGCTTCGTCTAAATGGTCTCCTTATGAGTCGCGATGTGACCGATACAAAGGAACCAGAAATTGTTAATCGCCTCAACTTTTTTTTTTCAATTTTCATGTCTTCACCCAGAACCTAAACCTGTTTGGCTACACAATTTCAAATTTTGAATGTTGTCCTTCCATTAAACAACACACCAATAATTGTTTTAGCACAAGCTACTATACGAATTTGTGACCTTAACGCTTGTTGCGAGATCAGTGCAAGATCTCCAAATTACGCCTCATAATTTCGGTTACTTCTGCTGCTGCTGCTGCTGCATTAGTGACCACAACAAAAGCATTGAACACAAAGAACAAATTGAAATAGTTGCTAATTTAAGCGAAATTTGAGTTGAGATTAGCTCTAATTACTTCCTTAGACACACCTTAATTAATCGCCCGCTTTGGTTAGTGTTGTGATGCATTTGTTTGGATTATGTGTACATAAAGCCGTTTGGAAATTTGCTTGAGTGCTCTTTGGAGTTCGTTGAGTGTAACCAAACATGTGAGTGCAGGTGTGTTCTCATCAGATTTTCATGACGAACTAATTGTGAGCAATGATTTTCTTAAAGGATTCTACATGCTATGTGCCACGTAACAAAACGTAGGCTCTGAACTGATTTCATTATTCAAAAAGATCATTCATACATGTATTGCGGAAAAAAAATTGCTGATCATGTTTTAATTTTAGCAAATAGATCATGTCACTGACCTTGTTGAGCATTGCAATAGTGTGAAGTGATTAGAACAAGGACGCAAAAGGCGGCTTTCAGAAGCCTGGATGAAACACACAAATTGTTCATCTCATAGCAGTATCTCACAATCAACAATTACTTCGACCGATCGCAAAAAACATCAAATATTCCTGAAATACATTACGATTGATTAGTTCAATAAGTGATAAGTGAACAAATTAGGTCAAAGATGTACTGTCATGAGCACTGATAACTTCTCATAAATGATCACTGATAATTGTCTGAAGATTTCTAAAAGAAATGGAAAGGTAGCTAAAAAAATACTGTTGTTTTTTCTATGCCCAAGCTAAATAACAAGACGGAGGACCAAAAAATGGGAATATGAGACCAGACAGAAACAAAGGCACTAGCAGGCGATTGCTGCTAGGCTTTCACATGGAATGAGCTGTGCAAGCAATACTGATGAGATGGTTGTTTGGCCGTTGATGATAAGTTTGGTTTGAAAATGGGCAAGAAGGCATTCGTAAGTAAGTAAGTAATTGGTGGGTTCTCGAGTCCAGTCATCACATGCTCACAAGGAGAACTGAAGTAACAACATCTGAATTTATTCGTTTATTTATGCATGTGTTTGTTGTGTCAGTCAGTATTATTAGGTGATGATGGTAGTGGGATGCCAAGCGGTTAAATGCTTTCAGCGTTGAATAGTAGAACGAGAATGCAAATCAAATGATGAAAATTTGCTGAATTCTTATCTAATTTGCACCAAATCTTTCGGATTTGTGTGGTGTGAATCCTCGCTTCAATCGTTTCTTCAACATCGCTTCTATCGCTATCTGAGTATATACCTTGTCTATGCTACCGTCACCTTCTAAGCTCCTCACTCCTTGCACACTTTTTATCTTCTCCCTACATCCACCTTTCGATCACTGAGTCGTCTTCAACCAGCAACTTTACTTGCTCAAATTGATTTCACTCTGGTCTCGTACTCATTGACAAACTCATCTCAATAACACCATCACCACCAACAATGACAACTACATCATCAGCGACAACAATGAAAACAAACTCAATCAACTGTGAAACAGTTTATCAGCTTTTTTGAATCAACCGTCAAATGTATTTTTAAATCGTCGGCTATTTAAGTTCGATGCTACAGTGTTGCTTCGTCGATTGATTGAGGACGGAACTAGTGTCTTGCTAATATGGTTTGAAGTGGTTCATCCGATGGAATAAGGACGATTGGTTTGATTGATATATGCAAATGAAGTAGGCAGTTATAGATGAATGGGCGAGAAGACGATCTTTGAAAGCTGGGAGATAGTGCGCGGAGATACATTCGAAATAAGAGTAGGACGATCAAAATTTTGAAGCGATTGGTGATCTCTAATTGAGGGAGCAATTCTACACCCTCACGCAATTAGAACTGTATATTGATGAGCAGATTTCCTGTGATGTGTGTGACGCAATACCTTACAAATCTGCTCGGGTTATCATATTGTTAATTAGGATCTGTATATGACGCATCGTTTGATTTTGTTTATGAAAATGATTGAGGCAAATCGGACATAAAACATTATAAAGATCTGTTGTTATTATTGAATTCTAAATTTAGAAGTTGCTGAACTGATTCGATAATTTGTTTCGGTTTATGAAATTTGTAATTTTTGCAAATTTTACAACGTTTCCTTATGTCCATCATTTCTAAAAAAAAAGTGCATCATTCGAGTATTTTGCATCTAATTCCTCTTTTTTGTTGGGCACGCAACAAAAAGTTACGCGCATTATGCAGTCGCAAAAGTACTTATCACTTCCAATCAGCCAAGCTTTTTTTCCAATTTCCGAAACAAATCATCACTTAGCAAATTCACAAGTTCATTGTGACGGCTGCAAACCTAAGCCAGATTCACTCAGAAGCCTCAGAAACTTTGCAGCTTATTTGGTTAGGCAAAAAGAGCGACTGTTTAAGATTCGATTTGCTTTTCGGTGTACTTTCGTCGTTGACGCAGCAAATTGACGCGCAGCTTTTTGCGAACACAACAACAACTTCGACACACGGTCAGAAACGTTAATTTTTGAAGATCGGACGAAGCAGCTAGCTGAACTCTGCGCATCAGCCATTCAGTGTTTTTGATTTTGTATGCAATGATTTTGACTGGTTTTAAAGATTTCCTGATGATCATACTGCTGCATTAACGTGCACTTGTACAACGATCATCTGATGGTGAATTCGTTTTTGCATATTGGAATCGAATGTCTAGTAAACAATCGCGGTAAGCAATTAATTAACTAACCGTTCCATCCATCTAAAATTAATTGTTCAAATGTTAAACAGCTCCGAAGAGAAATTGGGATCAACGCGAATTGATAGCGTTCAGTCTTCACTATCAATGAATGACGAGGGCTCTTGAAAGTAGACTTGCTCTGAGAAATATATTTAAGGAGTCGATCGAAATTTCGATCGAACAGATCAACTCGATAGAATAATGCAACTTGTGGCTCAAGCTGCTCTCCTCTCTTGTATTTTAGAGTGTCAGCAAGTCAGTAATCGATGAAATCTGCTCGTGATCTGAAACAACTTTCGGAAATTCTGCTGAAACAGAAGCACTTCAATCAAAACAACACGAAAACGCTATTTAGAGCTCCATATCTGGAAGAATACAAATTATTCATCGATCCATCATATAAAGCCCAATCTTCGGCAGAAAATGAGATCTGAGAAATAACAACGACAAATTCGCGCAGGAGCATCACATCACGGCTATCCGGGCCACTGATTTTGCATAAATGCAACTGAATTCTATTCATTCACTCTTCATAAGCATAGACCTGCTTGGTTGATAAGAATCGTTGTTTTGATTTGATATGGTTTGAATTAATTCATAAGGAATAAACTCAGGTTGATGTCTCAGAAAAAAGACCTGAACATTTATGTTGCAATGGCTGTGCATACAAAACAGTTCTTTATGCTGTTAACTGTTGAACAAGATAATGTGATGCATGGCAGTTTTATCCTGAATTATTTTCAACGACTTTCAGACGTGATTTAAAGATGAGCTCAAGGCAAGGATTATGCTAGATCTTCAAGCTGTAATGGAAATAATCTTCTGTGAATTAGAATTCAAGTTCACTTGTTGAATAAAATGAGATGACCGAAATGAGAAACAGACGAAAGAGAATCACATTTGATAAAGAATGACATGAGAGTGATCACAGCAAACTTCACCTGTTGAGCGAGCAGTTAGACGACAGTGAATGAGAAAATGATCATTGGAGAATGCTTTCAGTGTGAAAAATGTATGAGAGCAATCAAAACACCTCGGAAAAGAATGAGAATCACTAAAAATAGATTAAATTCAACAAATAATACACAAACGATTAAAAGTTTTCATCAAATACCTGCAAGCTTTAAGCATAAATATAATGAACGACTCAATTGTATGGTATCATCTTATGAATGCGTCCAACGCAAAAACTGCCTTGAAGTATCAGTCAGCATTTGGTCTTCGTGCAAGCTGAATGGTCATTTCAACATGTCATATTCAGTTGGGTTCAGCCGTTTTTCATCAGCAGCTATCTTCAGGCGTCGTTTATAATTGAAACTTTTAAATGTTTCGTCATGTCCCTCTCTCTAAGCAATTTTTTTCATATTCCCCAGCCACTTCACGTTTGCACCAATTGGTTTTTTGCTGGCAGTTAGCAATTCATCAAAACATTGTTCTTCAAAAAATCCTTTTCAATTGATTGATTGCAGCAGCCAAGCGAACCTGCCGATTCTACAATGCGAGAAATGGAATTGTTGACACGATAAAAGAATTCGTTAACTGATTTTCCTTGCTCTCATGCAAATGACCAGAACGTAGGCGACAAGCACGTTCACATATTGTAGACAGAAACGATTTCTGTATTGCTCAGCCGTGTCTGTATTGGATAAAACCCGTAAAACTGGATGAAATCTGTACAAACCAATGATATTATGGTTTATAATATCTTGCGAACATGTTTCTATTCAATGACTGACCAACGAAATGGAGATGTTATAGTAATCTGCTGATAGAGGTGAGAATAAATGCAACGTGCAATAAACTGAACTGGATAAATGTGGATGAAAATAAACTGAACTAGAATAAATCGTTATGAATACTCATGGAAATGAGTATTCGTTGGGAGTTTTTGATTTCAGTTTGGTATTTCAGTTTCATTTGTGGAAGGGTACATTATATCAGCTTCCAATCATCGTACTTTCATACGAAAATCTTCTGATCAATTGTGATCTAGCCGATGTGCTATAAATCCAATTTACAAATGCATTGTGTTGCTGATTGTATTGCAAAGAGTGGCGGACAACAGACAAGGCACGATAATTGAAAGCTTTCATGAGGATCACAATGAGATAATCAATTGAATTGATCGCGAATCAATCCACTTATTGTCTAAGTATAAAAAGGCAAGCAGGAATCAAGCGCAAGAGTGCAATATCAACGAAAGAGGACATCTGCAGCACAGGCGGCGGTCAAGCAACGGTTTGTGTGCAGTGCATGATCAATTATCGTTGTTATTGTTGTTGTAAGGAGGTGCGAATCAATTGAGCAAATGAGACGACGTAACACATCACATCAGTTTAAGTATGTTCGTTCATGTGTTCATTAGATTAATCACATCACAACAATATACTAGGCTATTTTGATGGTGTTGATCAGTCAGCTTCCAGCTTCTTGACATTATATCACTGGTCCACACGCTCGGGTATTCCATTACCCCTTGGATGGTCTGGTAAGCCGTCATGACCCACACCTCCTCCCCCTCCCCCCACTCTCCTGCTACAATAATTCACTATCTATACGCATAACGTTAGAACTATTTTCTCGATCCCTTCATTACCCCTGATACCTTTATCCACACTCCCCCTCCCTTATGGGGACCGCTGTATTATCTGATAAAAATGTTCGTTCATGCAGTAATGATAGAACACAGATTAAGCAAGCCGCGAGTAAATTTTTTGTCACACCATTCCAATTAAGCTCTGATCATCGAGCAATAATGAAACTGAATCAGAACAGAACTGACTGATATTCTGAAAGCATATTTGAAATAATATGAGAATCGAGGTAGCAGCAAATAATTAGGTTCGACATACGGCACATTTCATCTCTTGATTTCATTCCGTTCTGTTGATTCGAAATCGGTGGTAGAAAATTGAAAAATATCCACTTTGAACGTCCCGACGCGTTTGATCTATTGATAATCTCTCTTATAATACTGGAACAAGCGTTTATAGGAACAAGAGCACACGTTATTCGGTGGGAACTTGAATTCACTTGCTGAATGAAATGAAACGAGGGGAATGAAAAAAAAACAGTAGGAGGATGCATTCACTGGCCAAAGTCAAAAAAAACGCCTGTAACAAGGATCATTAATTATGTTAAACGTGAAATGAAATGAACGTAAATGAGAAGACACAACAGGATAATTTATTCGATTAAAAAAAACACGAATGTGATTGATACACCTCTGAAATGATTAAGAACTCCTTCGATAATGAAATCTGAAATCTACGAACAGCATGTTGCAAATTTTGATTGATTAAGGAGAAGTTTGCAAATTGAAAATTTGAAATTTGTTCACTTACAAGAGACTAACAGTAAGCAAAGCAAGTGCATATTTGCTGGTGGATTGAATCCGCGCGAATGTGTAAAGCATTCATCATAATATTCTGTTAAGCTAATCTGCATCTTTTGAGAGTTTATCGGCAGAGTTTAGTAATAATAGTTGAAGAATGAAGAGTAGTTGAATTCAAATTAGATCAAGACGTTGATTTGAGAGGCAAATTAAATTTGAGGTCAAAATGTTAAATAGAGTTTTTGCTGTCAACTTCTACGATGATGAAAGAAGTGATTATGAATTCATTACGCAGCAAATTCTCGAGCATTTCTAGGCTAAATTCGAACGTCGAACTGCTTCAAATAGCAGTTTGCCATCAGCATTTCAAAACTTGTGTCTTCAATATTCAAATCTTTATGCTATGATTATTATTCAACGTTTTAACCACTGCTATGATGTTTAGGAGCATTAAATCGAGATGGATATAAATTAGATCAGCATCAAAAAACAACGAATCGTGAGAGTTTTTTCCAAGCAATAGGATGTTTCTGAAGAATTCGTATGCATTGTGAACAGATTGTCACAGAAGATGTCACGTTTTTCGAATTCAATATCCGAAGTAATTGGTTTTGTTTTTGAAATTTTCAGGTTTCATGCAAACTTTCAATTCCACGACTCTCATCAATTGACAAATGACTAGTGCGTTTCCATAAGTCTTTTTTTCGGTAATCTAATGATGAAAATTTTAATTAGTCTGTTAGAAATGAGTAGATATTGCAATTTTTGAGGTCAACTTACACGAATTCAACGGATAATTGCCTTCATGGAGGAGACCGTTCCATATGATGAGAAAATGAGTGAGGATGAGAAAATCTGTATGCATACAGGTCGGCGAACTCTTTTTATCTTCACGTTAGCCAATGTTTGATTAGTGCTGATCAAAGATGTTAAACAAGAGCAATGATAATCGGTTTGATGAATGAAAGCGAGACAATCTCACATAGCAAAAGTATCGTAACGATTAAAAACGTGAATCTTCAATGTAAAAATCATCATGACTTGAAATTTAAAACATCGATTCGATGGTAAAGTGAGAATAATACACAGAGACTGAGTGTCATCATGAGTTGATGTGGCATGGGAGGGAAGGAAAAATTGAGAAGTAGCTGAAAGATAATAATAATATGAGGATATGGTGGTTTAAAGCAGGAGTCTCGAGGAAGTGAATTGGTGAGAATTGCGACAAACGGAAATTCAAATGAGCATCCAAGGTGCACGTCTAATAAATAATGGTCGGACGCACTGACGGATGTTAAAGATTTGGTCGGTTGCTATGTATTCAAATGCATGAGTTGTGCAGAATCATTCATTGCTGTTTCAATGTATGTGTATCATATTGCCTATCAGAATGAATAATCGTTTGGCATTTATGCAGAGCACTTATCAATGAATAATATCATAAAGGTAGGTTTGCTAGCGATTAACAGCAGTTCGAGAGTGCTCTTGAATACGTTAGTGCAGCTGGTGGAGAGGAGGGAGCAGAGATTTGCACTCGATCAGCACAATGCCATCAAATGAATATGACCCATCAAAACCATGAGTGAATTGCAATCAAATAGAACAAAACCACCATAATGTGTGAGGCATTCGAGCATGAGCAATAAAGAACGGAGGACGCGAATTCATAATTTTTTCTGCGAAGAACGTTTCAATCCGTTGGGATGCATATATTCGCTGAGAAAATATGAGTCTATCACAAAGGCAAGCAATAAGCCGTGACGCCACTGGTCGAGCCGATCATTCATGACAATTCAAAAAACTTTTGCATTTTCATCTTTTACGCAAACGGCGGAACAAAAATAATCACTTCCAAAATATGGCTTTTGTGAGCGCATTAAATCAACACAAAACTGAATTTATGCATTCAGAAATACGTTGGTTGATAGACGATAGATCCTTGTCCGATCCCTTTTTCTGCAGAACTTGCTTTGGTTGCCTTATCAAGGAGCGTTTTGCAAACTTCTTCTACCACTGTACCATTTGTAAACGATTACCTCCTCCGAATAAACCGAGTGAAAATAAATGACATTGGTACACCACTCGGTTTCGAGCAAAAGTTTCCCGTTCGCGGAGGAAAGTTTTGCTCTAAACCGAGTGGTGTACCAATATCATTAATGTTGTGAGCCTGAGCCAGCAGGCTATGATCCGGCTTGTATCTATTATCTAATTATCTGCTATTATTCGAATGAAAATAGTTCAATTGCAAGCGCTTCCCGGCAAACAAGACCACCACAAACAACAGTTCGCCAAATTTGTGGGTGTACCATTGGAAAATTCGAAAGACAACACATTCATGGAATATGAATGGAATATGCTTGTGAACTGAAATATGGAATGAATGAGTGAATGAATAACAGAACGAATGACTCGATATGTCTGTATGAATGAAATGAATTGATCGATTTATGAGAGCCGAAAGTCCTCAAAAAAATTTCTGTTATCAAATAAAAGTGCTCGTCGTCGCCGTCATTTACAGAACGAACCGACGAACAAAACAAAACAAAGTTATGCGAAATGAAATAAAATAAAATAATATTTCGTAGAAAATAAATAGATTGATTTATTTGTTTGTGCTGTCTCGTTTAGGCGCTATGCACAAGTCTCAAACGGCACTCTTTTTTTTGACAATCTTTATGCACATCATATCTTAAGGCGAACATAACAATTTTATACTTAGACATGCTAGAAATCATATTCAGCCTTGTTTTGATGAATAAAAGTCATGCGATTGAACAACGCTCATAGAATGAGGCAATCGCAAGAACAAAATCATTTAAATTAATTCTGTCTAGCTCTTAAAACACGATCAAATATTGTGGGTCTCTTAAAACATGAAATTATTTCATGGTAACGTGCGAGAATCCTAGGATTAAATCAGATTTTTCAGATCAAGGTTGATAAAAGCTATTGGAGAAGTAATCTCATCACGGTGTTTGGTCAGATTCATAATACGCCCATCGGTTGCCAATTAATTTCGTTTTGTGATCAAACTGTGAATGAAGTTTAATCGATTTAGGCAAATAATGTTGCGTAAATATGAAAAATTCATCACCTAAAATATTTTCCACTCATTTATGTGGATATTTTAGTCAGTTGTATGTTTTGCCAAAAAACTACTAAAATTCGCCTTCAAATGTGTACAGTTCATCCAGATTTGATGAGCGTTTGGAGTAAACGGCAACGTAGATTCACATGTAACGCTATTCAAAAATCTTATTTGCTCAGCACATTAGAGCATTTCTCACTTTAATTGTTGTTGCTGTGTAAAGTTATTCATTGTGCATTCCACCTGTCTTCTTTTGAATTCGAATTATGAGAGCACTCTGCGCTTGATGCTTCCAAAGCAAATTCAATGCGCCTGATAATCCAAGCTGTGCTCTAGCACTTCCGACGAACACATTAGTCCATCCTCGTGGTATAGCAGCAAGTTTCACCATTTATTAGGGCGTTTTTTGACGACGAAACTTGCGTCAGAATCAGATTAAGCAATTGGGCGAAATTTTGGAACTGCGCTTTTTTTTCACGAACGAACACATAGTTTCGGAGTGATTCCGTAAACAACTAAAATGAAATATTGTTTGATTGAATTTCGTTCGCAAAAAGTGTTCATTTTCACTGAAACAAAAATATATTATTGAAACAATGACATAGATATTTCAGGAAGGGTCTCCACCTATCTGTTGTCCATGTGCCTATTTCAGTTGTTTCGTTATGATCGATTGAAGACCTCTTGCTGAAATGTTTCCCTGATAATTCCAATCAAGTCATTACAAACAATATCACTCACAGAGATCGAATGAATTCGAGAAGAATGACATGATCAAGAACACGTCATGATGAGTTAGATCATGATGATAGAATACAGATTATAGCTGAATATTCACAATATCCAATGGTAATATCCAATTTTATCCTAAAATTCTTGACGCCTTACAATCGTACCTAAAAAGGTTCTTTAATCAGTCGTTTCGTTTGAAAAAAAAAAAGTTCAATCATTACGAGAAAATGCTATAAATCACACCCACAAAACCACAAAAATCTTTTGCTACAATAAGTAATAATAATCAAATTGGCCACTATCCTTATTGAAGAAGATGCCTTTCTGCGTTCGTTTGCTCTTTGAAGGATGTTCGCATGGTTAGGCATTGTGCTGATGCCGTTGTTGGTGCCGAACTGAAAAGAGGAGAGGTAACATTTACATGACATGTTTGTTCCTTTTCAATTGTGACTGACTATCGTAAATGCATCTGTATTAAGCCATATTAATATATTATGATATAAGGCAAACAAATATTATTCAATTCCATCTTTTTATCATTCCTCTTCTCTGCCTGCCCTCTTTTCCCCTCCACATTTTGATCATGAAAAGAATTTCAACAATAAAGCTTCTTCTTTAGAGATTCTAACCGACAGCTGCCTTTGCTTCCATTGAGAAGGCCATATTACTCAAATTTTTCATTCCCTTTTTCAACTGAACCATCCATTCAGTTGAAATGAGAGAGAGAAGATGACATGTAATATCATTACAGTTCACATGGTGTGCGATCATGAATCATTCATTGTTCAGTTTTGCAACATTTTCTTGGCATGAGTCGATCCATTAAGACAAGAACAGACCCTATCGCTCATAAAATGAATACATATTCGGGGACTGATCAGAACAAATGATTTAGAATATCCACAAGACAACGACTGTCATACTCGAGATATTTCCACCTGAAACATGGTCTATTGAAACCAACAGTGTTCAGTACTTCTTGACCAGCTGGCAACAAAACGCGTACAATTTTGTGGAGTTATGTAGATTAGAAGAAGATTATGGACTTCAAATGGGGCCATAACCGTGTTTTTGCATGAATGTGATTTTAAGCACTGTTATGCCACAGAACGGATCTGTTCCCTCCTTCTTCCTTCCCGTAACTGAAGGAAATATTGAAGATTCCATCGATAAACCCAGGTTACACATGGTATTATTCTCGGCTTAATGTAAGCGATAAATTTCTTGCATTTGAATAATCGTTTCATGGTGTGGCAACTTATTCCGCACACATCAATTGCCTTGTGATTCTGAATGTAATGAGAATTTGCATTCAGGAAATGAATAGAGTGAAGATTCAGAAGATGAATATGAATGAGAGTGAATCAGTGATACGTCTGCAATGAATGAGAAAAGTGTCACTGCACAATGGGACTGTAATGCAATCAGCAAGGTTGGAAATGAGAGTGATGAGACATCACTGGAATTCGACGTAAAAACTGATGATGGAATGTGAGGAGTGAATAGAGTGCAGGTGAATAGCTTCTGATGGAAGTTGCTATTCAGAAGGCATACACGCTTTCCATACTCCCATATACAGCTTTCCTTCAACAGTCTATCAATGAATCCTATGTCTGATTTCCATGCTCTCTTATCACTCTCATTACTAAAATAACTTACTGCATTACAGTTCCACTGTGTGGTGATAGTTTTATCATTCACTTCGGCCACATCAATGATTCGCTCTCATTCGTGATTCTCTGCAGAATCTGTAATATATTCACTCCTTAACATCACAATTTCAGTTCCATTTGCTTTTCAATGCAAATGAAACCAAACAAGCGATTTGGCGAAGAACGACCAGCTTACCCTCAATTGATGATGAAACTTTTTTTATACATTTTACGAAACCTCATATATCCGTCTCTTCTACTGGATTGCTCATATATCTGTTTGAGCCACTTCAATTCCCTTTTCCCATTGAAAGTCAACTCTGCGTTTTTCATGCACCCCTCTACCGAAATTGATGTTTAGTACCCTAACCATCACGTCCAAGTGTTCGTGAACATCGTGGAATGCTCCATAATTGGGTTAATTGTGATGATTGTTCGCTGAACTTCATTTTTTCAATCCCTTTGAAGTGAACGATCTCATTCAGCTCATAGAACTACGAAAAACCCAGCCAAAATCAACCCAATGTGAAAACTAAGACATTAAGATTAGTTTATTTTACATTGGGTTTGAGTTTTTTCCTTAGGCTTAGGCTTAGCCCAAGTCTGAGCCTGAGCATAAGCCTAGGCTTAGGCTTAAACGTAGACCTAGAGTAAGCTTAGCCCAATTCCAAGCCTCAGCCTCGACATTCAAGTGAATGAAGCATTCTGAGCATTCGCAAACATGCTAAGAGGTTCATTATAATCGCTAACAGTTTTGTTGCATTGTAAAGTTTTCGTGCTGCCTCGAATTTATCGTGCTTTCTGCCCTTCCATCCTCCCCGTCGATCAAAACCTCTCAACCGTTAGACGGATATAGACGGATATGATGAGCGATTCATAATGCAAGCAGAGAGGAAATTGATGTGGAAGAGCCGGCTCTTTCGGACTTCCAAAAAATTTTGCTCACATAAAGCGAGACTGGAGCTTAACGACGAGAATGGTTAATTTCCAGATCATCTAGAAAATAAACCAAATATAAGGCCATCCACATCGCAATCAGCTAATTTCAGGTTCATATCAGTGTTTTCAATCCGATTTGGCAAATTTGGAAAGCAAATTCGTAATTATTGTTTTGAACTTTTCAAAGTGACACACGTCTGGGTTCCACACCCGTTAAAATGACTTCTCAAATATTTCTCGCCATATCTCACGATCATGCAACTTTTGATTGCTACAGGTAATCGACATTACCAACTTTACCCATAATGTGTACTAAATAAGGCCTTAAGATGCGGCCCTGTGGCCTAATGGATAAGGCGTCTGACTTCTAATCAGAAGATTGCAGGTTCGACCCCTGCCTGGGTCATAACTTTTGGATTTCTAAGGCTTCCTCTGATTCAATCGAACCAAATATTCCGAAAGTATGTTACGGAGGAAGAGTGCAGTAGCTGTGATGTTCGTGCTAAAAGATTGGCATAAACTCTGTAGTTGTTGATTAAATGAATAAATCAATCAATGTTAAAGATTTTCCATGCTCTCCGGCAGAACTCATCAATAAATTGCGATTCTGGATGCGTGTGTGCAGCCTAATGTCTAATCACTAATTTCAGGAACTGCTCCAGCATACTTGACTCCTCTATTATTAAGATATCATCGTACAATCGCCAATCCCTTTCATATCATGACTGATTAGTTGCATGAACTTTTCGAATTCTCACTACATGTCTTACAAACGTGGGAGGATTTGATGAGTCCATTTTGTGGGTGACACTTATACGTTCATCCCAAAAATGGGAAGGTAATGTGAAATGAAAAATACAAATTCGATCAAACTTTATGCTCTAATATACATCCTAAAATCGTAAGTTATACAGCCTAAAATCGTTCAAAACAGTGATTTGTACAGGTAAAAGCAGTCATTGGTTTGCATCGATTATCTCTGTTACAAAGTCACGCTTATTATCTGCTTTCCGCTAGACATTTTACCTCCGGCATTGGTGATTGTTTCATTTTTAACAGTTATATTTTCTTCTGATGAATTTTTCTGCGATTTTTTCTCTTGTTTCGGGTGATCGCTACCGATCGCTTTCTTCTCTGTATTGCTCGAGACTTTTTTCGATGAAGTCGCTGTCTTTGATGAATCTCGTTTCTGTGAACATTTTTTCTCCGAGATTTTCGGTCGGAAACCACCTTTCGTCGTTTTTGGTTGCTGATTTCGTTCAGTTGGCTTTTCTTTTGCCGCTGATTTCGCCGTTTCAGTTGTTTTCGCTTGTGCATTATCGTTGTCTTTGTCACTCAAATCGTTCTTAGCCGAACCGGTGGTTGTTCTACTGGAAGGGGTTTTACCGGGTACATGCCGAGTATAGTCAGCATGCATTGTTGGCTGAGTGGCTGACAATGGAAGCATTGCTGATTCTTTAGCTGCACACGACTTTTGTTGTTTTCTGAAATTAATTAATTGTGCAAACACTGCGATAATTTCCGATTGAATTGACAGTGATCAGTGACGAAGCCCCATTAGCAAAAGTGACGCTAACAACATTGCGCTTTCTTCAAGCGCTCAAGTTCTGATGTTCGATTGCATTTAAACTGAATTCGGCTGAACTTTATCTACGTCTTAATTCAGATTTTGATTTTGGCTCGGACTGGCTCAGCTCAGTCTGATGATGGTGAGCAATGGCGATTTCAGTTAAGGTGCTTTTTTGTAGGTGACAAGCTGTCGCCTTCCTATAAATAGGGCTGTTGGTTAGCTTAATTTGCATTAATCGAAATAGATCCATCCATCCATCTGTCCATCGATCCTATCATATGCTACTTACATACCTGCTTCTTGCTGATGGTGCCTTAGCACTCTCCGTTGTTTGCTGTGTTTTCTCGAAAATGATTACATCCTTTGACGGAGTACTCGCGTGCTTCATGCTTTTCTCATCATGTTTCCGGTCATCCTTATTTGCAGATGTTTCACGGCTGCAGCCATCGTCCTTTGGTTGCAGCTGTTGCTTTGCCCGAACTAAGTTTGCCACCTCACGGCTTCCACGTTTTTTTGCTGCCTCACGGCTACCAGGATTGCGCGGCTTCTCTTTGGAGTGTATGCGTCGATAGTTTGACTTTACCATTGCGTCATGTAACTCTTTCATAGCCGCAGCTTCAATATTCCTGGCTAATCGAACCGAACCCCGTCTGCTGTCTGAACAGAATAATTTTAGCATACTAACCATTTTAGCAATATCATTTATGAAAACAGATGATGATATGAATAATGATGAGCGTAGGGATACCGATGAGAGTGTTATTAATCATTTTGCTGATTTAAGAAAAATTATAAATCTGATGATAGAATGTGATAAAAATGAGAGATTATTTTGTTGATGATAAAATTATCAAAAGTGAACAATTAGTTGATCGCTCAGGTTAATTCTGCTCGTGATCTGCCCATCTTTAGAGTTACTGAGTTATTT
>JAPYMA010001615.1:0-24577 GCA_035041965.1 Anisakis pegreffii | reverse complement strand
ATTACAATAGTACTGGTTCAATGGAAGAACTCAAGCTTTTGATTCAGATATCAGGCAACAATAAAGATTGAATAAAAGTAACCTGTAATAGCCACTCTGAGGACACTTCCTCAACCGCTTCGAATAATTCCAACTTTTATTCAACAAAAGTTGTGGGATTGCAATGTTTCTTCCAAGATCGAATTCCTCCGAAGACAGTGCCAACGGCAATTTGAGATGCCTTCTCGGCAAACTCTTCC
Organism: Anisakis pegreffii; assembly: GCA_035041965.1. Taxonomy (NCBI): domain Eukaryota; kingdom Metazoa; phylum Nematoda; class Chromadorea; order Rhabditida; family Anisakidae; genus Anisakis; species Anisakis pegreffii. The sequence goes on along the minus strand of JAPYMA010001615.1, from coordinate 24,338 downwards.
TTCTGATCTTATTATCATCAGCCGATATTGACTCACCGTTGTCCGGCTGTTTCAATTTAGCATCAGTTTTCTTGCTACTGCTACTATTTCCAGTCTGATCACTCCCAGTTACAGAACTCTCACGAGCGCTATTATTACTTGTGGTTGTGCTACTAGCATTATTATGCTTATTATTAGCAATCTGAACATCAACATCACAGCTATTACGGTTAACAGTTTCAATTCGCCTGCGTTGTTTTCTTGATCTACGAACTCCGCTATACGCCTTCAGATCTGTGCTATCGGCGGCCAAAAAACTTTTCTGTAGTAATCTTATTTTTGGTCGAATTATTTCATCAACTTTGACTTTTGGTCGTAATATCGTGGTGGTGCTTTTCTTAAAGTTCTTTGAGCCACTGTTTTGCGCTGATAAATCCATGTCTGTTACAATACTTTCATCGAAAATCCTCCTCCTCCTCGGCCTCCTCACAACACCACTCACGTTTATCATTTGACCACCGTTGTCGATGTCGTACTGTCTCAACAGACTGGAACGTACTCGTTTTCGTGGCGATCGCCCCGATAACAAACTTTCTGGTGAAATTTCGGCACGATCATTGTGAGTGGTTGAGGTGTTCGGAACCGTACCAGTCTCGCTATTTGATAATTGTCGTTTCGGTCTTCCACGTCGACCTTTAATCGACGAAGAAGCTGTTGGGTCGGCGGCTGTCGCCGAACCATTGCCGTATTTGCGGAAAAAATTTTCATCAATATCACAGTTCAAAAACGATTCCAACGATAACTGCTCATCTTTGTCATCGTTGTCCTGTTTATTAGGGTCGTGATCGTGTTCAGTGTTTGCTGGACTGCTTGGTGGTGTATGCAAGTTAGCATCAACTGGCTCATCTTGTTTGGATTGAAGCGTCGTACATTTCGGTTGATGGCTTCGTTTGGTTGAACGCGAGGAACTATCTGAAATACTCAAATTCATTATAACTGAACTAAAAGTGGTATTTTCTGCTTATAGTCAACATGTAATGACAGCACATGATGGAAGACCGATACGTTTGAAATCTGAATTTGTTATATTTGTGGAATATTGCTGGCAGACTCTCAACCAAACTCTTTCAATAAGGATAGGGTTTACCTACTACAATCGATCACCCACCCCATTTTGCTGTATTTCGATGTGATTGAAGTTTTTTGAAGTGCTAAACTTTCTGATAAGCAACATTACAAACATGCATCTAGAGCAATATATTAAGGAACCTTTTCCTGTCGCTAACAGAGCGTAATTGACTTGGTGTCGAAGACGACTCGAGATTCGTTTGATCATACTGATTAACAATGCGTGCTGCTAATCTCGAGTTCAGTTATCAGAAATACCAGCAAACGGGAATTATGATTGATGAATAACACTTTTACTAGTAATGACGTGACTTGAATTGATCTAAATTTGCTGAATTCACTAGTGTTCAGTGCGTTATCGTTCAGTTTCGAGAAAGCAAGTTCCGTGATGTGCCACACCGCACCAGCAACTAACTATTCACTCACGTTCTCTGCGTCATTGACTAGGCGAGAGAGAGCATGAAAACATACGGTGAAGAGAAATTGGTTGATCAGCTGCCGAACGCGATCAGCTGTTAAAAACAAAACTGAATGAGATAAGCAACGCAGCCAGCGCACATTGAGGTTCGTACCTTGTATCTTGACTATTCATTGCTCCATCGAAATTGAATTTTTGAAACGAATTAGAAGATGGTGAGTCATGTTGATCACGATGAGGACAATTTCCGACGTCGAACGTCGTCAACGTCAGCGATCTTAAAACGTCATCGAAAGATATCCACTGATTCAGTGGCTAACGCTTTGCTAACTTCAAAGTATGATTCTTTTCACTTTCAATACGTCTTCTTTGCGTTTGGTGTTCACTAAAAACGCATAATTTACCATAAAAAACCCCAATTTCGAAGCCTTCACCCAGAGATTTTGTTGCTGTGTTTATAAGAACTTATGTAGGGTAATGATAAACCCGAAAATCCGACTATAGCACAACGACTTAAACTTGTAACTTGTGTACATGCTTAATATCTTTCATGAATGTGCCTCTGTACAGATATGCGAATGAACTGGTAGGGAAATAAATTCTGAATGCATTCTGTGTCGGAGATGTCTTCATTTATTTTCCAATGGTGTAATTTTATCGAAGAGAATTTATATTCATCCAAAAATGTTGTTCAGGTTATTCGCTGTTGATCAACCAATCCATGTGGCTCAAGATTCACTGTTCAGTAGCAGTTCTGGATGGACAAATTTTCGTGGATTATTCAACCTAGCCATTCTGCTCTTATTTGTGTCCAATTCGAGAGTAGCACTTGAGAATGTGCTCAAGTTTGTTCCTAACATTTAGTCTTCAGTTTCAAAAATTTATGCTCCAGTTCGAGTCCATCAAATCAGATTCATTTCCTCGAGAAAGTAGGTTGATAATTGGATCAGAAAAAGCCTATTGCGCAGTTGTGGGATTTATGAATTTAGATACGGCATCTTGGTTAGTCCAACCGATTGGATTGTATTCATCTTGACAGACCCATGGAACTGGCCCAATCTTACGATGGTCATTCTCTCCAATATCACCATCTTGACGTGTTTTTCAGTCGAAAAAATGTTAGGTAAAACTTTCAAATAGTCCATCATAACTTCAGAATTATATCTTTTTTGCTTCACTTCCAACAAATTTTCATTGGTTTTAAGATATGAGTTCAAATTCATTCGAAAATAGGATTATATTCAAATGCATTGATTTCATTTGATGTTTCAAGCTCGTCCTGAATTACAGCCAATCGGATGTTCGGTAATAAGATCGCCGTTTGCATGTATGTAGTGCTGTTTTGTCTGCATGTGTGGGTACCGGTTTTTGTGACGTTACTTCTGGAGGTGTGTTTGTGTGTGGTTATTGTTTATTTTTATCATTCTGATTCGATTTCCACATCGTGAATCCTTCTTCAGCAACTGAGCATGAAATTCGAATGTGCGTGATAAATAATGTGATATCTGGTTTAAGGGTAATCCAATCTACTCGGTATTTTCGCTATCGATCTATGTGATCTTGTTCTTGAAGCTGACGTCCTATATACACGTGAATTACTGGTGCAGATCAGCTAGAGAGCATAAGCTTCGACATAAAACCGAGGTATTTATTTTCCTGAACAGTTTTACATTTCATTTCAAGTTTTTGGTGAAGAGCAATTGTGTATATGAGAGTTTGCGCAGACTTCAAGCAAAAACACTAAAGAAGAGAAAGGGTAGCAATAGGAAATGCGATCTATTACGATCAGTCATGCTTATAGGTCTTTCGTATTGTGTGCATGAGAATTGACCGAGGGACGAGCACGTTTACGCGTATTTTTAAGTTGGCAAATTGCTTGATCAAGTGTAAATAGCAATTACCTGCGTTCTGCATTCGATTACCTTGCGATTACCTAGCGACCTGTCTTCGCTCTCTATGTGGGCGCAGGTCTACCGATCCCCATGTTACTCTTTGTTGAGCAGACCTTTTCCATTTCTGACCAAACATTCTGACAAGCGGTTCATCCCATCTCATTTGTGGTCTGCATTCATGAAATGACAAATGATTGAGCAACAAGTGACTTAATTTTGCTTGAAGGTGAAGCCAGTGACAGCAGTCGCGTATCCATGTAATGTTACGCTCAAGAATTTGTACTATTTCATTTTTGCGCCTACACTCTGCTATGAGCTAAGATTTCCGAGAACACCAGCTCGAAGGAAGTCGTTCATGTTGAAACGAGCGGCTGAGGTTCGTTGATTTGGTTATATCCAGATTACATTCCATCAATTTGGGCATAGCTTTACTGATTACAGATAGTGATATTAATCTCAGCATTTAATTCAATGCTACGATTCCAAGTGCAAATAACGATTCTTGACGTGATAATGATGCAAACCTTATATGATAACAGTACTGATAAATTTCAGCTGTTCACATTGTCGTGTATAATCGCTGCGTTATTCCAACAATGGGTTGTTCCATTGCTGATCAATAGTGTCGAACCGTTCTCAACGATGAACATTTCACATTGTATCGAGCGTGTTCTCAAACTGGCAATTCCGAATCATGTGATCTGGCTGATTTGCTTCTATACCGTATTTCATTCGTTTCTGAATCTGATCGCCGAGATACTTCGCTTTGCTGATCGACAGTTCTATCTGTTAGTGTTGATTGCACGTTGTTTTGCAAATTTTCACTCGTTTTTCTATGAGATTTTCACCGATCATTTTTTCATTTCTAAACTTGTGTTGTTTTTGATTATGTGTTGTGTTTGAATTTCATTCCAATAGTCGCTTCCCTGTGCAACGGAAAGACAGGCAATTAATGCCATTAATATTGCCTTGCACTATTAATGAAACCGTAAAACAGTGAATAACTGTTCATTTTCATTCATATCCCAATAGCTCATTTGGTTGTTATTCAGCGACTTTTGGAATGCTGAGACCGTATCGTATTTTTGGAAGACTTGGAATATACCAGTGCACAGATGGGCGTTGCGTCACTTGTATAAGCCGATGATCAACAATGGTTACAGCAAGATGACCGCAAATGTTGCTGTGTTCTTTGTTTCTGCCTTCTTTCATGAATATCTCGTAAGTGTAATGATGCGTTGAAAGATTGGTGGATTCTAACTGAATGGAGAGGTTATAATTGATGAAATGATGTGAGCTGCTGATAGCTTGCTCGCAATTCACCAGTGCCAAATGGTTGTTTTCTTTCAGGTTTCTGTGCCGCTTCATATGTTCCGTCTGTGGGTCTACTATGGTATGATGGCTCAGATTCCGTTGTGCTTATTCACGGATAAGGTTTTGAAAGGTGGACGACTAGGGAACATCGTGATGTGGTTGAGCTTAATTCTTGGACAGCCGATGGCGATTTTGATGTATCTTCATGACTGGTATATCATGCATTATCCACACGGACCTGCGGTCAATAACACTGTTTTGAGCGCTGCTGAATGAGTGAATTTGTAGTTTATGTCTGATATTTGATGAATTGTTATTGATGGGTGATGAGTTCTCTGTATTGATAGATTAGTGATTGTCTAGTGACCTATTGTTATTATCAGTGCAATAAGATTATGTGCTTTAGTGTCAGTTCGTTCAATTCTCCTTTCAGTATATTTCTTTTCACAGACTTTTATGGTCTACCTCATACTTGAACCTGTCCAATAACTTTACTCTCTTAACGATCCTATTTAATTGCTTTAATTGTAGTCATTCTGGTATCGTTTGTTTTGTGCGTGCTTTCTAGTATTTGAAATGATACTGATAAACATGGAGTGATCTTCATTTCTTGTTATTATTATTGTTCTTTCGTACGGATCAAGAAGTTTGCGTGCTGATTGAAACGTCTTAGATGAAGTAGTCGATTTCAGTGGATAGTGTTGCTATATTGAGTTTGTATACATTTCGGATTGTTGCTCAAAAATATTCTGTTTTCTTCCTTTGCAATATTAGTGTGATCATTTTATGTAAAGTTCCATGGACCGATAATTTTGTGCTTTACCTTTTGTGCTCTGCCTTACAATCGCACAAGTTCGTTGATTGTGCTAGTGTCTTTGCTTTACTTTTTAGCTTTTCTTATTCGACGCTTTAACCGAGTTTTAAAGTTGACAGTCTCGACGACTGTTTAATATGTTCGTTATGTTGCGCACTGATTTTGTTTTAATTCAGTTTGCTAAAAGAATGAATTGATTAACTGTAGTGTTAAACTTGCTTACATATTCATCTCTTGCCTTGTTTTGTCATCAAATGCACTCTGTGCGTTATATTTTTTATAATTGTAATGTAATCGGATACATAAAAGTATTTTAACTGCATCTAGTAGACTCTGTGAACATTTATTAGTTCATGTTTCTGCCTCATTGAAGAATCTTGCAGTGTGTTTGAAGTGATTGGAAGGTAGAAGTGGTGTGAGACTGCTATAAGCATTTGATATGGCGACTGACTCTTCATTCGTTAATGATTATGATTTCATTTTCGCATTATATCTAAACATATGAAGCGTTGCAGGATTGTCTAATCCTCATTTTATGCGTTATTAAATGCAAACGATTGGTTCGACGAGTAACAACAATAATGCATTCCGTTGTTTCGCATTAGAGAACAGCCACAGTATTAAGAATAACTGCAAAGACAGTAACAACAATAGAACTGGTCGGTGGTTTGTCTACTGGATCCGAGATGAGCAGATATTCGGTGTTACGGATGGAATGGTAATTTTAATGATTGGCATGCATCTGTTTAGATCGAAAATAAAAGGTTGCAGTTGAGAGGCATGCTGTAACATGCGATTGTTCTGACAACCTGATGCTTGACACTAATCTATTCAAGGGCATGAGACTAGTGTTCGTCGGAGAGTGGGATCATTGATGGAGAGCAGTTCCCCGCCCGACAGTTCTACTCTCCGACTATTCGGTCGATGTCCAACTTCGACCGGAAATCCATTCTCGGAGGGACTCCCACGCGATCAGTTCACTCTCAGAGTTTTTTTGGCTCATTTCAGCCTCTTTACTCCCAGACGCGGTCCTCCGGGGGCAAAAAGTTGCTTTCTGAAAATACTAGGGAGACATGTAAGGAGGATTCCATTATAGATTTGCAATGGAAGTGAGTTGAATGTTCATTTCCTACGGGCGATTGCCTCACACTACCAAATTCACTCGTTTATGTTTGAATCGCAGTTGCAACTCATTGCGAGCATAATATACTTTCACACAACCATTCTTTGATGCTAATCTTATTCCAAAGCCGAAAGGCGATTTCGACCGCAGATTTGGCGGGGCTGTTCTCCTATCCTTTCCTAATGAATTCTAGAAAGAGAGTATAGATTTATCACGATGAATGATGTTCTGTTGTTTCATCAGTCAAAAGTCTACGAAATGGTTATGGATCATCAGATGCGAAGGAAACTCCTTGGCAATGTTGCTGAAAGCCGACTCGAGGAGGAATGGAGGTTTATTTTCCAGATATATTATTGATAATAAATTGAACGTTTATTCATCGTTGTCCATTAATCGTCTCAGTTATGCACAAAACATACGATCACGAATCAAAATAATGTTCTTCATTCATCTTTGGCATATTGCAAAAACTATTGTTCGTTCGGTGAAGGATCACGTTTTGGTGGCGGTAAGGTATGTCCTCGGCAATGCTCAGTCTGCAATTTGAAGGGTATTAGCAATTCAAAGCAGTGCTCTCGAGCCCTTCGTTGTTGTTTTATGCTAATGAGTGACATCTCATAAGATCACAACCGACCTCATGTTCGTCCTGTTCCCAACTTGACGGATCATCCCATTTCCGAGGCTTCACCCAAATGCAGCAACAGTTGCTCTTCAACCGTCCCAAATGCTCATTGTCAATAACGCCTTTTGCCCAGCTAACGTGCGGTGGACTGTGCGATCTTGGTCTCAACCGTAGCACTAATGTTTCTGAAAATACAATCGTTCCATATCGCTCACTTCAATATCCATCACAGCTCTAACTAGAATTGCTCTAGTTGAAATTTCACATTCAAGCAGCTCGAACAATTAATGGAAAAGTTTCCCCACTTAAAATCCACGGTTGAGAACTGAAATTCTGCTGAAAATTTAACGACGAACAAATTTGATCAAAAACAATTGATTCGACTAGATAAACACCTTGTCTAGTCGTTGCTTCTCGCTGTTCTGGTTCTATTTGCTCGACCAGAGTTGTTGAATCCGACGCATGTTCAGCATATGACATCTCCAATCAATTTCCGTGTATTCAATCACCGTATCACCGTTACGATAGATATCTGATTAATCCAACAAATCAAAATTCCTCCCTTCCGAATTCAAATACGCACCAGACTAAAACGCCTAACCGGACCACAATCACCCACGCAATACTCATAAAATGAGTTACATTTTCATTTCTCCAAAACCTGCAAAATTTCCAAATTTCTTTGCCTACGTTTCCGCAACAATTTTCATGAGAAGACTGCATGATTCGAATCGTCTGCGAGAAATTGTACAATATTCTGCAAGTCGATTGTAAATTCCGATAGGTTTTTCAGCCGCTCTCATCTTGAATTTGCATAATTATTCGTGTTTATATCAACGTCTAAAGAAAGTGTTTCACTATCAGTATGGGAGGAAAGTGTTTATTTATGTATTTAAGCAAGTAAAATTGCAGCCTGACCTACCAAACTCATTAAAATATCATCCGATCGTCAACAACACTGAATTACTTGCAATTAGTAAACCCGAGATCACAACGATGTGCAACGTTTCGGCGTTATACCGTCGTCAGGAATATCTTTTTGAATCAGTTGATTCGCAATGATTTTCCTGAAGATGGCATAACGTGGAAACATTGGACATCGTTGTAATATCTCAAATTGCGCACGTAATAACAACACTACATTACGGTTTGATTCACCTATTACCATCATGCGCGTTAAAATGAGGAAAGCTTCCAGCAGTTGTTAAAGCCGAGATTGCTATCCGCTGTGTTTGATATATCTCGTAGTTTTCAGTGAGGTGTTTGATAACGAGACTTTTATGGTGAATGAACTGGATGAGGATCGTCTTGTAGTCAGTTACATTCGTCAGAAAGAACATTTGGAACGTTTGAAGACGAATACCGCTGAGCGGATTTCAGAATTGCTCTACTTTGCGATTTCATCGTTAAGCAAGAAGGTGACATATTTACTGATCACGCATGCGTTCATCTATCCCTCATCACTAGCATTATTTTCGTACGTCCAATCATTTGCATTCATTTGCAGAGTTATAAACCCGTCGACTTGAGCATGTTGACGAATGCGTCTCCGTCCAAAAAATTGAAAGCAATGCCGAAGGTTGAAATACAAACTCTTATTTGTTTCCATTTTTATTTCATTCCGCACAGCGCTTCGATTAATTAAATTTATTCATCGTATCAGAGCAGTTCGAAGTGTGAGTTTCATGCCTGGAAAGTGGCAAATGAAATTAGAATATGCTAGTTTCAAGCGCCTCAGGTGATGTAACTAACTCTCAGCTGGGTGCAATCTCATTTAATAATCACAATAATATTGCGAAAGGATTGCAAGTGCGTTTCACATCGATTCAAAACCCGAATGATAACTCAAAAACAACATTGGGATCAAACCAACAAATAGCGATGAATTAACATCACATCGATAGTCAATTTCAGAGTGAAAATCGTTCCCTTATCGATCCATCGAAACGTAAACGAACCCGTCCAACTGGTTTGCAACTCCCGGATTGATTTGGCAAGCTATCAGGCAATTTCTCCTATCACTGATTATCACTTATTAACGTCTCATTAAATTTCTCACCGTATGATTTCATTGCTTGGAATAAGCAGTTGTGTAATTGATGTTGTAAGATTGTTTGATTATCCCTTAATGATTGTCACCGTACACTATAGCTTGACTTTCTGTATCATTTCAATCCATCCGTGGATGTTTTTGAAGTTCTGTGATCTTTTATCTGTTATCATCGATTCTGTCAATTTTTTATCTTATTGAGCTGGCTTTTGTTATGTGTTCTTCCACCAAATCTACCCTTTTGAGTGATGCTTCATCCCTCCCTTCCAACTTATCATCAATTTTGTCTTGTAATCTGAATAATCTTTCGTATTCATTGATTTCATTTATCGCCGTTTTAATATTTGTAATTACTGCATTATTTGATCAGATTGTTTCAGTTATGTGCACTGTAATTTCTTCAGTTTTGAAGAATTCTCATTTCATTTGATTGTTTGTTTCTGTACACTCTTTGCATATTTTGCATTTCAATTACTATCGTCATTTAACCAAACTGATTATTTTGATGTCAGTATTATTGAAACTTATTATTGAAACCAATTCTTAATTTCTACATTGTCCTTCTAGCAGTACGCTTCACTGTTCAACATACAGTGTGTCTGCAGTGTTGCGATACCAATTGATTCGTTCTATTCAACTATGTATCCTCAAAAGGTTTCTCTACAGTTTAATGTGCAACCGTGACTTGCTCTTGCCTCCGTCTTGAGTGATATTATGTATGTGCATTTATCAGTAATGATCTGTTTGTAAATGATATCTTACATTTACTGATTATTCGAAATCGTATGATCAGTGACGAGCAAGAATTGCATTCAGACCAGATGGTGATTCGTTTGGTTTCGTAACGAGCAATTAAACAGCAATTTGAATTGTTCTTACTGACGTACAAAGGCACATTTCATCTTTGTTCTCGTCAATTATACTTTTGAAACATTTTGAACTTAGCGAATTACATGATTCGATACCAAGTATTGCAATCTAATTTAATTGTAAATAATCGACCTTCACTGCTTGCTGTAATATCAGGCAAAGCAATCACCTCAATTGTTTTCTGATCGACGAAAATGTTCGTTCACCTCCCGCAAAAGTATTCAGACGGAAGGAACACTTCAACAAATTCGTCGCTAGTCATTAAAAGTGATTTGCTTCAGTCAGCGGTATATTTTGTTAGACGACGATTCGTTCTTGTGCGATAAAATATTTTGTTTCAAAAAAAAATTTTGTGATTTCATCAAAATTCATTTGAAATTTGATCAAAGGATAGCGCAATGCTCAAGATATGCAAGCAAGCACTTAAGTCTTATGCCACATTGTTGCGCTCCATCTGAATGCAAGCCTGATCACCCTCACAAGAATACGAATTTATTGCGCCGTTCAGTCATGTGCCATTGAAGCACTTCGATAGATCACATTTAGTTTTCGTTTTATTTCAACATGTAAATAAATGTTCGGTGCATTTGCGGTTGAATAATACTGCATGTGAACAAAACACATTCCAATATGATTACTGCATTGTTGTGGTAGTCGGCGATGAGAACATGGGCGTGTTACTTACTCATTTTGCAGAAGTATTATTCCAAAAACCAGTTGCGATTGGATTGTTACATTGCTGTGCACACTTGAAGCATCGCCAATCAAAGGCCATTACAATTTAATAATTTGATTACTGCGTATTAACCATCCACTGGTATTATATGTTCACAATAATAGTACTAGCTGTAATAATATCAAAAAATCAAAATAATAATAACAACGATGATCCTCATAATGACATCAACTATCAATAATACCCATCGCAATTCTGTCAAATTGTATCCTTATTGCGATGTAACTGAAAATTGAGCAACAGAGTAGGAGTAAAACTGCTAGAAGCCAAAAGAATTTTCTGATGAGCGTATGATTTCACATATCGTATCGAGTAATAAACATTTGATCATTGCTTACTATTAGTTTATAATTCGTATCCGTTGATAGACTATTTGCATTTTTGTTCGTAGGTGAATGGAAAGGAGAGTTAAATGGCAGTTGAATGGCGGTTCAACACTTCATTTACTTCATTAGAACCTTAAGTTATTCTTTAGTTGAGTCCACGACTTTAATTGTAGAGCTCGATGCTTACAGTTGATTTCATTCGGTCTTAAGTGGTAAATATTTCAGCGAATCTCTCAATCTACCTTCAAATGAGATTCTAACATGTGATCGTGAACAGATCAATCATTATCTTCTCAAAATGTCAATTACTTTTAAAACCTATTGGAGATGAATAGAGAAGAAACAATCAGTGAGACGAGCATGCGATAATCAGATGAAAAGAAAGCGAATTGACTGTCAAAGTGATTATTTCGAGAATTGCTTCAGGGAGTGTGGGTTGTAAAAGGGAGGGAGCACATAAGTGGTGTGAGAATGAAGGGGCAGGGTTTCTTTCACACTGCACTCGAATCGCAACCACAAACAAAAACACATCGCCATCATCGTTCCACGTTCATTTACCAGGAAGTACCCCTCGACCAACGCAAATACTCGACCCGACAAGTTACTTTCTTCTACCGTCCAGCCCTAGTTGGCACTACTCATCAAACCCAGAGCATCGCATCGTCAGCGTAATATGCAGTATATTCAGTGATCACCTGCACTATTCACAATAACAATATTACCACCAGTAAAGTAACATTCCTTCAATTCGTTGATATTTTTAATACTGATTTGCGATGGCGCACGGCTGGACGATCTCAACTGTAAGTCGTTCTTTTCAATTTCTATGAATGTTATATAAACCTGATTGCGAATGTTTCTTGTTGCTAACTAAAAAATGGTATTGTTCTGAATAAAATTGCGTTCACATTCTCTTTGGATACAGTGCGATGATCTGTATTGCTCAACAGTCACATAAATCCATTCTCGTTAATCAACTGAGCGATTTTATTGATCTATCTCACTATCGACACATTATTAACATTATCATTATTATCGACAACCAAAATTTCCCGTCATAGATACTGTCAGTCTACAAATCTGCTAAATTAACATCAGCACAGGATGTGAGCAGTATCCTCGACCCACAAATATGCGTCTCATATATCAGTAACCTTTAATAATGATGCTGTCAAATAATTGCGTTCCAGTTGTCATATTGCCTAGGATATGAGATTTATTTTAACGATGAGCAGTACCATTGACATTGTTGTATGTCACATTGACAGTTCACAGCCGGCAAACCGCTCACAGCATAATTAGAGGAGCAGTCGTCTGTTGGGCGGTTAAACCAGCTGATCAACAATCCCATTCCAAATACGTTGTTCAAATTCTTTCGTTGATCAAAAGCAACTGCAAATCAAAAGTAACTGCAAAAGTAACTAGATAGCAGTATTCGTGAACGAATGCTTTTATGGAGCGAAAAAGCGTTCCATCTGCTTTTAGCAAGCGTTCTCGTTTCCACACAAACATTTCCACACAAGTTTTTTTCGCATATTATCATGTCCTTCACATCCTCTTCGTTTTCTCGCCCACTAAACTTGTTTCATTTTTATTTTATCGGTAATTGAAGAAACAGCTCTTGTCAAATTAAATTTTATTATTTCGAATGAATCTTCCTTCATTCCTTGTCTCTTCTCTACCCATTCCAAATCATTTTATCAGGAAATTTTCAATTCACATCGCTGACCGTCACTTGTGTTTCTCCATTTCTTCAACACAGAATGAACTCGAAAAAAAAAACCATCCTTATAGAGATAGTTTGGAAGCGACCGTTTAGAGGTCATGATGTATCTGCCTGACTACATGTCAGTCCATCCACATACGCTGCCGAACTGATCTGGAAGGTTAGTGCGGGCTGTAGTTATGGTTGACGTGAGTATGAGAGGTGAAGAATTTGATTAAATTAGAGAAGTGATTAGTTTTTGGGTTTGTTTGATGTGATTGGATATTGGATAGGTATTTATTATCCAACGCTGAGCAGCACTCCATCGATTCATTCGATCAATATTTCAGTTTTGATTCATTTTATAAACAAGCCAACTGGAATAATTTAACGAAGCCTTTCAATCAGGTCGGGTGCTTTTAAGAGCAGAAGAATACGTTCATTCGAATTTTGTAGAAATGAAGTAATAGCAATCTGAAAGGTGTTTTAGATTAAAGATTCTTATAGTTGAAGAGTTCCAATTTTTGAGAGATTAAAACCAACGATGGAGATATTTTAAAGCAAATACGCATTCCACAAGTTTAACTGCACTACTTCACACCATACTCATCCAGATGCCAATATTGGCCCTACGAGAACCTTCCGAAGGAAACCTCAAACAAACCAACCCAACTTCCAGTTCTCACATGTGCTTCACATGTTTTGATCGAATGCAATCATTGATCAAATAAAAAAATACATCATTCTAAATGAGTCTCATCGAACAATTACCAAATATGACAAGGTGAGGTGTGAATGAAGAGCTTTCATCAGTCATAACTTCAACAGGCAATGAAATGCCCATAAAAGTGTTATTGAATCCGAATAACAATTATTCGTTTGCTCGTTGTTTAACTGCTTCTTTATGGGAGCTGCTGTCATCCTCTTGATGTGACTGACTACTATCAAATCGATGAACACAACAAAACGAATGTGTTTTCGATGAAAGCTTTAACGAAATGGAACATAAACATTTCAAAGTTACAAGCAATTAAAAGCAAATGCAATTTGATTCAATTCTATCTTCACGCGTCACTTAATAGCCATTAGAAATGGTTGCCTTCAAATAGCTTGTAGTGTATATTCGAGTGATCAATTTCAATTATCGTCTTTAATTGACCATTTCCTCGCTCACAACTCAAATCTCTGCATTAAAAGCGCAATGTTAATGGTAAATGGCAGCTCTTCGAAAAGTTTATTGCAAAACATAACACAATTATGACGCATGGTGACCTACGTATCATTTATGCACTTACATGCGACATCATTTTATGATGAGTGTTTAGAAGTGACAATCGCCTGAAATTATTGTTCTCGTTGTTTTTCGAAGGGTCACTGAGGGCATTTAGTTACTACACGGCTGCGAAACATTTCCTAAGACCTTCGCCGATCGAAAGTTCAATGTCGACTATGGGTTAATCGTTGGTTGTTGTTCTTTTGAATGAAATGAGCAAGAGATCATTGATCGTTTAACGTGAATTAAGATTTATGAATGAGAAGGCATTTTGACCTTCAGTATTGCTTTCTGAAACGAAAACAAATGATTTCGAAACGTATTCTGCATTGAAAACGAAGTCAGTTGAAAACCGAAAAATCAGTTGAAAAATAAACTTTTGCTGCCGATAAATCGACACCGGTCGGAGATAAAATGTACTTGATTTGAAACTACGGTGAGATTGCTTCTCTCTTCAAAAACATCTTCTTTAACTGAATAGCCTAATGAATCACCAAATTCTTAACAAAAAAACAACACTCTTTAAAAATTGTTTTATGTGCAATAAGGCTAATATCAGAGTTATGATGAGCCTGCTTGCGACTGAGAGTGATTACACCCATTCAAACACAATTTGTAAACATAAGAAGGATTTGCTGATGAGAGCTGCTGTTATTATGCAGGCATTTTGCAAACGGATAAAGCATTGTTTTGCAGCAGTTTTTGAGAATGAAGTGTTGAACAAGCACTGAAAATAACAAATAAAGGAAGCAGATGACCCCGCTCCAAGAGATTAGTGATTCCATCAACGAGATCACGAACTATTTCAACGAAAAATTATTTTCGGGTTTTCCGAGTTCTTCAGTGCCTTCATTAGCCACATACCGCTGAAGAAGACATCAAATTTGGATGTGCATCATTTGACGATGACATTTTATTAATGATACTTGCAGATCTATTTGTTATGCTGTTTGGTTGGAAGAGGTCATACGCAATTTGTTAAATCAGCTGTTCGAATACGTTTCAATGATGGAATCTTCATGCAGGTCTCACGAATAGTCGGTTAGTAGAATTCATTGTCAGATTTCGATCGCAATATAGTGAGGTGAAATGAAATGATTTTATCGGATGAAATTGTTTGGTTCGATTGAAGTCATAGGTTGCATTCTAGCTTGTCTTGTTGCGCTAATATTTTGATTTACGCAATTCGATTTGCGGCTGTTTCACGGACAGATCAGCATCGAGTTCACCGTCTTCAGCTCTTATTCGTTAATTGCTCACATCTCAACAAGTACATTCACAGACTACCATTGACTTCCTCAAACAACGTCAAAAGAGAACATGTACTCGCAAAAATACATCACACCCAAAGAGGCCAACTGCTGCTGTGCCATTAAATGTAAGGAATGTCGTTGAATATGGTGACGCATAAGTGCACAAATTTCAGTTTTTACAATCAACCATAAGAGAAATCGATCAACGTTGTTAGAATGAAAAGGAGAATTTGGGAACATCTGACTGCGAAGTGACTCGAACGATTAAGATTCCATTCGTATAAGAGCAACATTCTTTGGGGTTATTTCCAGATTAAATTCCTCAATAACTGGTTTTTTTTTCAATGATATAAACTTACTTACAACTGACTTAAAGCACTATAAACAACATTCCTAGAGAGGTGGAAAGTTTGCATCGTTTTAATTGATCTATCTGAGAACGAAATGGTGTTCGCTGATAGGAGTAAGATTTGATGCTGAGTGTAAAATGAATTTGATACATCATAATGATAGATGTTCAGCCTAGATTTAATTCTTTGAAATATTTTTATGAGTGATGAATCTCAACAACTGTCAATTGATATCAATTTCGATAACATTGAGCGCCTCTCTGGACAAATTCCACCAATTTTCTTGAGTTGACTGGAAAAAAATTATCGCACTGAATCGTACCGCATGAAACAGTCAGGTATGGCACCAATGAGCTGTTTGTCATTGAAGCCATACTTTCAAATTTTGTTGTTGTTTGAATTTCTTAAAATGGCTTGTTTTATGAATTGAGATGTACGACGAAAACTTGATACGTTTCAACGGTGGAATCTTGATTGGGATGATAAAAGAAACTAACAAAAATATGATCAATGACGCGATTGTCAAGTTTGCGTTTTCTAGACGTATTTGCATTCTTTACACAGATGACATCGTTATGATGCTACAAAAAATGAGAACAAAATCCGTCTAAACAGACAACAAGAAAAGTTTTTGCTAAAATTTTGCAACACCTTTCGCTTTCCACTTAGAAAACAGTGTGTAATGAGCGAATGCATTTTTTAAACCTTGTGTGAGGTGTTTTCTGGTGTTCGAGAGTGTGCTTTGTTTGTATGTAACACTTGGTTATTCATTCCGTATCATCTGAAAAGCAATTGCTTCAGACAAAATTGTGTTGTAAAGTGTTCATGAGAATAGGAAGAGTGATTATGAAGGATTGACTGAAATTGAGTGCATTTGTTCGTGTTCATCTTGCATCATAATGTTGCATTAAACATTATTTGATTTAATGCAACAACACCATTGTGGATACCATAAAGAGATACGATCGCAATGACTTGTACGCTTTTTGTATAGAACATAATGCTGACAGTGAATTATGAGGCAATTAGCTGCCACTTTCAAGTTTTCGTACATCTCAATTCATAACACAAGCCATTTTAAGAAATTCAACGGACAAAAAAATTTGAAAGTTGGGAAAAAATCCTTTTGAATCCTTTACGGAGATATATCACCCATTCAGTTATGTGTATTCATCAAAAACTGCACAAACAAATGGATGAACCACTAACGATTTCAGTGTATCATCCGATTTAAACCGAAAAAAGTGATAATTGTTTCGTAACTATTTTATTCTCTCTTCAAGATCTGATTTTATCAAAACATTTAGTGAACAGTGCAGAAAATTTGAACAGCTCTTGATGCCATAACAAATAACCGTTAGGTTTAGCCCTGACAATACATCGAAAAAGTTGAGCAATGCTAAATTCCATGTGATTATTTTTTAAATGATCATTGATTTGAAGTCATTGCCTATTGATGACCTCATAAAGTTCGTATAAAAACGTCGCACAATATAATCGTCACAAAATGTATTTCCAATATCATAGAATGTTTATCACTTTTTCAATTGATCGCCTAATTCAACGCCACCTAATGGATCGGTTCTGGTATGGTGCTATGACATATGCAATTTAATAATGAAACCAACTGTCAAGCACTCTTCAGAACGAGTCTTTTTTTACAATACGGTCACAATCCGTTCTGGTTCATAAGACATTATGGTAGTGAAACTACTCGGTTCACCACTCTGTTGTTGAAGATGAACATGGGAGAGAAATGAAAATTTGTTCCGTATTAAACGACACTCAAAACTGTGGGGAATGGAATGAATCACTTTCAGTTACGAGCTTAAAAATATGCGATTAAACTCGATTCGAAATGCCCGCTTTGAGCTGATTACTGTTCTGAAAATCAGAGAAGCGGTTTATCGTTGGTTCGTAGAGTCATCCGAATTGACACCTTCGCGGAATTGATCAGTGAGCGATCAAAAAGCAACATGTACGGGCGCATTCCCTCAATCCCGTCTCCCCGGAGAGTGAAAGAACTGGAAAAGAATAGGGAACGAGAAGAGAGAAAATGGGAAGGCAGGAAGAAGTAGAAAAATGAACGAGTAAAGGAGGCGAGGGCAAAAAATAATAGTAGAAAAACGCACCCCAAAATTCAGCCATTAATTTGGACGAGACCATTTCACGTCTCCCCTCGGAAAAAATCCTGATTAAACCAGTGTGCTCAACCCTGAAAAACGATGTTCATTTGGAGGATCTACGCAAAAAAGTGCCTTTAAAACTGTGACATCCATGTTTCAGCAAAAGTTTCTTGCTGGAAAGTGTAACTGATCTTTTCTTGAGCTATATGCCAAAATATCAAGTGTTGTTGTTAATGTAGCCTCTCCCAAGAAATAAATGGGCATATGGGAGAGTAGCCCAAAACCTCTGTACTTGCCAAATCAATAATTCAAGTTCGGATTTCATGAAGACAGATGATTCCAAACGCTATTATCGTTAGCTGCGCGGAAAGAAGACTGTCAAGGAAGGAAGAATGTTTTGATATTAGTGATATTGGTAATAACAGAGAGGCATAAACTCGTAATGAGTTGTTTGATTTGCTGAAATAAATATCAAGTGTTGTTGTTGTTGTTGATTTGCTGAAGAAAAAGTTAGTTTGCAAGACACAAACGAATCACTTCAGAGAGGTTGTACGAGAATCGTGTCATGCACTTGACATTAGCCAACGAACAGCAGTGCTTTGTCGAGGGATGTGTTCAGATCTTCGCACTGCACATCACCGCACACCGTCCTCCGACGTTCGTCGTTCTCTCACCGAATCCACCAAATCTCATGACACTTGCTCTCACCGATCTCGACCTCTAGTAAGCTCTATTTTCTCGTCACCACCACCAACATTCTCCGAAATAATCCTTTGTGAACATATGAAAATGAAAGCAATCAGTTACGATAATAAGTCATTATGATGCAGTTAACCTTTCTGCACTAAAATCTAATATTTCAGCATCACGGGCTCGATATCAGGTCAACTACAGCTGCTGCCACCAATTCCGATCTCATTCCCAGTAGCTGGTACTTTGTCCGTAAAGGCAGTTCGAGTTGAAGTGAATGTCGTGTTGGATTTACAGAAGAACAACGACGATAAACCATACATACGAACCGTATCATGTTACATCCGAAAAGGTGATATCAGTGCTAAAGTTGAGAATATGGGTCTTATCACTGATATTGTCAATTTCAAATACAAGGTGAGTGGCTGTAGTACAGGTTCAACCTGAATAGCTTCAAATAACGGTTAAGTGATAGCGATATGAAGTGTCTCGTCGAAAGATACAAGAACGATCTCTTTTGAATGGCATTCGATAAAGCTCTTACATAAACATTCGCATTGCATCCATTCAGTCTGAGGTGCCAAATGCACATTAAGGATGAAATGGGTGAAAAGGCTCATGAAGTACTGCAAAGAACAGTCTGCGGTAACGTACAGCAAATTGTCGAAGAAGAGTTCAACAATCGCATTGCTAAACTGCCGAACGTTTTATCGGTCAAGGAAATGGTGCAAACGTTTGTGGTGAGTGATTTGTGGTGATCATATAATATCTCCTGAGTGGTTATATCCTAACTGAGAAGTGAAAATTATACATCAATTTAAGCAGTCTCAAACTCTCGATTTCAAAGAATGTGTTCTCGAAAACAATTTAGATCGCACAGTGAAACCGAAACCGAAAACCACTGAAAATAGAATATTAAGTGAGATAATGTCCTCTTGTAAGGAAGAGTCTAAAGGATAAATGTATCATCCACCGTGCGACTATCTCTCTGATCAACTTATGATTTCTCAGAAAAACTACAAAAAACAGCGCAAAACTCGATCGGTTCCACCACAAAAGATCATCAATACCGGTCAAGGTAAATGAATTTGCATTGACGCACAATTTCATCTTACTCAAAGACATCAGAATTGCCACTGGGACAGTTACATTATCATTTTATTGCCACTTTTCCCAATTACCACAATATTCCCAGAATGGTTTTTTTTCAATCACGTACCTATATCTATAAACATGCATGTTGATCAACCAATTTGTTCAACACCTGCAATTGTTGACTGCTGAATAATGCTGTGAAATTTAGTTACGTAAGAGGATATAGTAATTTGATGCCTATTGGAAAGCACAAACGGAAACGAGCTTATTCCGAGCAGAATGTGACACTGCTTGCTGCTGCTTCATCAATCAATCAACAATCACCAGTGCCCACTGCAGTTCCTGTGACCATCTCAACCGAGTCACAGCACGGATCCACATTCAATATTGTATTTTATTTCTTTGGTTTTCGCTATAAGTTCTCTGTTCATAACCACATAACTCACTTAAGTCCACATACAACAACAAAACAATTTATAACGGCTGCTTGTACGTTAAGTTCAGATTTATAAGCCGAGTTCACTGTAGCAAGTTCAACTCCCGTTTGCTGATTGCAATATGCCATAGTTATAGTCACATAAACGATCTGAATGAATTCAAGCAATCTTAGTGGCTGATTTTAATAATAGTTGATTTGTTTTGCTGAGCTCATTAAAAACTGAATTCAATTTGTACTTATCAAATATGAGATTTAAGGAAAAGTTGTCACCACTGATGCTGTCATTGAGTGTACTTGATACAAGTGCTACATACGACAAATTCTTCATTGGTGTAAACGGTGACGTCTTTCTGAACGAACATACACCCGTGAAGGTAGTTTTTAGCCAAGACTTCCTAACGACAGCGAATTTTTTTTCTCGAACTCCCAAAACCATTTTTTTCAGCTAATTAATCTTCATTACATGTTGTTCATTCAACAACCTTAATAGTGGCAATGAAAGTGAAATTCAATCTCATGAACACAGTGACGTTAAAATATTTCGACATTTGATTATTTGTTCCATTCGCAACGCAACGCTCTATTCAAATTTCGAGTTTGAATTACACCAAATTCTTTTCAGAGAATATTTAATTGATACAAGAAACAAATCGTTTGAGTGAACTCATTCAATTGAAGATTTAATTTCAGAACCCTTACATTCGACCAGAAAGCCTCAAATTTGTTACACCGTCGAAAGGCAAATCGTTAGAATTGTTACTTTCAGAGTATACAATCAATACGCTGCTTCTGAATGCACATAAGTGAGTGTGTTGCCGCAGTTTTATTCAAGTATGAAACGATGATCATCCCGTAGATGTAGAGATGATCATTACCGAATACCACCACATTGACATATTAGGCCAAACAATATCAGCTATGCATTAATGATCTTACTGATGATATCATTCACATCAAAAGTTCCTTCGTACAATTTACACTAATCTATTAAATATGACCACAAGTTCAGTGTTGGTGCTACTGTTTTACGAGTCGGCTCACAAACGCCAGTATTCGGAAAACTCCTCCGAACAACTTGCACACTCGATGAAGTCTGTTTGTCAGATAGCATTCCTGAGGCTGGCGAGAAGTATCCTGACAGACAGCTGGAAATCATCATTCGTACTACGAAAGCGCCTAATGTTCGATTGATAGCAAGGTGCGAATTTGAGTTTGATAGTGGAATGCGAGAAGCTATTTTAATGACGCACAGATTCATGGGAAGTATAGAAGGAATATCGAATTGTCATTGTTACAGACACTGCTATGATAACGGTCGAAGGACGGTCGTTATTTTATTTGGAGGGAACGACTCAGAAGATTGGTACAATTCCTTTTGAAACAACAATAAGTTTCAATCTGAGAACGCAACGTAACAAGATTCATGGTCAGTTTGCTACCACTCCAGTGAATAGTAACATCAATGATTAGATTCATCTCTTCCGCTTCGAATAAACTTTGCGCATCCATCGCAATAAACAAACCGGAAACGAAACATCTAAATCAATTAAAAAACCTTGTTTATATGGATCTGCTTCGGATTCTGGAGATCCCCTCCCGGATTTTTTCAGGACGGTATCATTTCTAGGTGATGTTCCCGAATTTCTTCAGTATCCATAACGTGACTGGTTTGAAAGAGACAACTCAAAAGTTTGCTTGTAGGTAGTGTATCGGTGGTATCAATCGAGTTCCACAAAGACGTGGACTTCTTTGAAGTGCCCGTAGATTCGCTGAGTGGTCTTCGCGATGCTACAAAAGGAGCATTCGAAAATATGTTTAACAAAAAGTTGAACAACGGTACAAAAATCGAAATGAACGACGTGTCCAGCATACGGAATCCATCGATTGCGATCGTTAATAAGGCGCTGCTGATACAGACGGATTACGATTTACGAAAGCATTTCAATATGAATCCACTCAGAAATCATAATTTGAGTTAAACAGACTCGTTCGTAGTGGTGCGAGTTGTGTCGCCCTCGTGTAGCATGTAAATTATGTGTAAATTACAAACGGTTCGAACAGCACCCAACAGACTGGGTTTGACCGACGGTCAACTATGCGTAGGTAATTTGATGTCAGCTCAATTCAGTGGCAAGATAAGATTCAAAGTTTCTACACCGAATCATAAAACATTTCGAGAGGATTACAAGTTTCATTTATTTAGAATGATTAATTAAGGTAAGAATCAAGGTCACCACCCATTTCCGCTGATGCGGTGCTGTCAGAACAAGTAGTTGATTAGTTTGATGGATTTAAGAAGTGACTTATACTGGTTGTTTATTTATAATTGTGATACGTTTCAATGATCGTTCAAATTTCTAATAATTTTGATACTCAAAATGTATTTACTGGAATAAACTGTTGAGTTTTTCTTTATTAAGAAATAAATCGCAAACATTCAACTGTGTTCCGCGTGTGTTTTCCGTGTTACGTCGTGAAGAAAACAAACTTTTTGTATTATTCAGATCAGGCTAGGGTATAAGATATCAGGCCGAAATGAACACATCACTGAGCTCGCACCGAACTACTCCAGCAGCCATTCTGCACGTTCAGCACGAAATTAAAACATTCGGTATAAGATTAGTCTTCAGCACGATGATGCCAGTCTTTAAACAAGTAATAACTCGAATAATTCAGTGAAATGCTCACATTTAGCAGTTTGAAGTGGCCCTCGTAACGATTATCTTGTGACGTTTATCGTTCAATGAAACGTCAACGAATGATTTGTCTACAACTAAATTCTCTATCGTAAGGCAATGATATATACACTGTCATTATCAAACCTTTCCGCTAGCAAGTTCAACACCACACAAACAGCTATCGCACTCTCAAGTTCAAGCTAACGTACTCTCAAGTTTGCTCACTAACATATCAACCATTGTGCACCATTCGATCCAGCAGATTATCTAGATTCAGAAAAACATATATCATGTCGCTGGATTTTGCTTTGTTGAGGAGATATTTCGTTTCAAGTTAACGTCAGCGACTGGATGACACAAAGTCAAATCGCTTGATCTGATTCTGAGTTGTTTCGCGATAAAATAAGTCACTTATGATACAGCTGCTTCGAGTCCTCGACTCACTCCCGTTTGCTTGGGCAGCAGAAAACTGTTCAATGACAGATCACTGGCGATTGCAGACTGTAAGATTGCCATCAAAGAGTTGTCACATCCGTCAACTTTACGCCATCCACATTTAATCATGACCATACAACTAGGCTAGCACTGAAAGTAAATTAGAGATTACGAAATTTCTTAGATGTGACACATGCATTGGAACTGCATGTCTCGCTCGA
The DNA here is from genome assembly GCA_035041965.1 of Anisakis pegreffii. Lineage (NCBI taxonomy): Eukaryota > Metazoa > Nematoda > Chromadorea > Rhabditida > Anisakidae > Anisakis > Anisakis pegreffii. The sequence continues at coordinate 801 of JAPYMA010001615.1, read as the reverse complement.
AGTCTCACTCGAATGAGCAGTATTTCCTGGGTTGGCGAAAAAAATCAAATTGAACTATCTGCCAGAAAGTATTTGGAGAATTGTTTGAAATGTTTATCGAGTGAATTCCTGTTAGTTGTCTATCCGAAACAATTGATTCGCTGGAATAAACCTTTTCTCATGATATTTGACACTTTGATAACTGATGTTATTCGTTCCGATGAGATGGTGTCTGTGAGGTTGTGCTGAACTAAAAGAAATCTTCGAGCTAATCTCATGCAATCGTTTCAACAAAATTCTATCATTTGATTATTCTATCGTTGTCGATTAGATTGTTGGCGGTCAAGAACACTTCTGAATATATTTGGTAATGCGAAGGAGATGCTATACCGGCTTATAAGGAGATGCCATACTTTATAAGAACTTTGTTAATCACATTAGTCGTCTATGAAGGAATGACTGCTATCACATCCTCACAACATTGACATATTCATCAGATAAAACAGAAACAAACAAGCACATAGGAAACAACCTAACAACAAATACGCACTTAAGCGATAACAAAATTAGAACCACTCATTAATCATCAGTTAATTAACAACAACAAATAAAACAATACACATTGCTCTCGAAGTTGCAATGCGAACAAAAAACAAATACTGTCACATTGCAATTCGAGCGTTTCAATCATCAGAATGAAATCTCGTTTCAATCGTTCGAATAAACCATTACTGAGACCACAGATAGGCAATAGTGCGCTATCGTTATTAAACACCCAAATCTAAGATAACTGAACGAAGTAATACTTCGGCAGGTATGCTT